>JAAGNO010115619.1:0-18216 GCA_033439905.1 Ceryle rudis
GGACAAAAAAAAAAACAATTAAAAAAAAAAAAAAAAAAAAAAAAAAAAAAAGGAAAAAAAGTGAGTTGTGGAGCCTGAGTGGGAATAATGTCACTGAAAACAAACCCAGGAAAATCTGTACTGCGAGCCAAGTCAAGGCTTTCTGTCAATAGTACATTACATCTGGTATTGCTATTCCATTTTCCTCATGGTGACTAATCTTTCAAGTCAGCTTCTAGCTCTATAACAAAACCAAGTTCAATAACATTCAAATGTGCTCCAGAGACAAGAGAGAATTAGTCCTCTGCTAAGAGATGCAAGGACTGAATCAGAGAGATGGTTTGTAACCAAAGGGTATTCAGGGAGCTCATTATAAAGAGATATAATTCTCCCCCTTTAGCTCCGCTCTTCACATCTGATCTCTGTTTGGAATGGGCCCTGGTGGACCACAAGGCAGCTTCTCATAGGATGGGAAGTCCTGCACAAAGTGACATTTGAAGTGGACTATAACATTGTCCTTAATATCTTGGCTCTGAAGCCTGAGCCTACCCCACCTTCATTCAAACTCCTCACACTCAAGGTTTCCTCCTAAATAGTTTTAGGTCCTCAGAAATACATAGGAAATGATGCCCCAAGGACGTAGGGGTAGGAGTTCAGGTCAGATAAATCTAGACTTGGAAAAGCATGCAAGCTTTTGGGTTCCCATCCTTGCCAAAATCTATCATTAAGCCTTTGTCTTCCCGCAACAAACAATTGCTCGTCTGGAAGAGACGAAGCTGTGAAGAACTGCACACAGTGGATGTACCCACACAGTCCAAGATTACTTCAGTGCTCCTGGCTGCCTGCTCAGCAACAGCTACCAAAACTCCCAGAAACATGTGTGTGTCTTCATAAGCAAAACAAAACAAGGGTACAGCAGTATATATTGTGTGCTGTAGAAGCGAGTACTCATAAAGAAATAACTAGGTCCTTAATAGACCTGACTTGCCTTCATGACCTAGATGTACGAGATAGATTGTCCCTTAAGCCTATTATCTAACTTTCATCTATGCAAACTTCCTTACTCCTTTTCACAGAAGTACCATATTCATTACTAAGACTAGTTTAAATATACAAAACAATTACTTTATAGTTGAAGTAACATAGCACATGAATCACTGAACCAAAAAAGTGCACATGGACTTAACTCTTTAACCTCTGATTTCCTGAAAATTACTATTTTCTAGTGGTGTGTTGCATCAGTGATGCAATAGTTAAACCTTGATACGACTTCCTAGTGCATTGCATTATTTATCACTGAAATAATTATTCAATGTCATATATAGTCCAACCTTTCACAAGTAACTTACACGCACATAAGTTTCACTGACTTATGACAGACATCAATTATTTTTTATATGTGCTCATATTATTCAATCTATTGATGTGAAAGGGTCATTTCTCACTTTAAGCAGCAAATCTATACATATAGACAAGGAATGCAGTAGAGTAAGGACCCATGACATCACAAGGGGCAAAAGGAAGGACACTCTTGGATGAATATAGAGTTGAGGGAAGAGAGACACAAAGGACAGCTAGTATGATTTATCCCTGCTCCACATTAGTGCAATTTAAAGAATATTTTGAGCTTTTTATCTTCCCTTTTAAATACTGCTTTAAGTCTATAGTCTTCCATTTTAAAAAAATTTCTTTACTGAATTCACAACATAATCACTCTCTCCCTTTAATTTAAACTTTTAATCATATTTTCCTTAAAAAAATACATTAGTTTAAAAGCAATATTTCTAGGTACCAATTTAGGGCTCCAGGTCACTTCTCAAAATAGTTTTTATTTTATTTTACTGAATTTTTTTTTCCTTTCTCCTATCACCTCAATATTCTGGTTATGTCCACTACTGAAACAATTAAACTCAGCTATTTTAGTTTTATACCTTCCATAATTTTCTATCACTTTAAGAAAAATATCTATAACACAGTAGAGGAAAAAAAATTCATTGCTTCCCCTCTTTCCTTTTTCCCAATTTATCCTAATTACAAAGCTTCTTAAAAACCTCATAACACTATTTGTCTTATTTGGATTTAAAAAAAATTATAGAAGTCTTTTACAGTAAAACTACAGTTCTGAAGGTTTTAGATCTATATAGATAATATTCAGTTCACACATGTAACAAAGATTCTCACTCTTCTATTGGCATCTGTGTGATTGATGATTTCTGAATGAGGAAAGGGAATATACTCAAAATACACTCAAGGGCACCCTTCCAACTTTTTTCCATATCGTCTTTTCTCTTGTAATGCTTTTTTCTTGCAACTTTGCCTGCTTGCTGGTGAGAAAGTATTTTTACTGACATGAAAAGTTTCTTTAAAAAAGGAGTGAAAACCACTTTCTGAAAGCTTTCAAGTTATTACTGAAAGATCATCAACAGAAAAAGCTATGCAGATTACTTTTCCTCATAAATAAGATCTAGAGTTAGAAGATGTGTATATACCTTTTAAACACTTTTTCATGAAACTGGGTCTCTGTTTTGGTTTTAAAGATCATTAGCTTTCCCCATTTTTATTAGCAACCTATTGCTTTTTTGTCTCTGTTGTAAAAATCAGGTGTTTAGTTTCATCTAATATTAGCAGGATTTCCCTCCTAATTCATCATTAGCTGTTATTACATAGAGATTTATTTTAAATTGCTCTTGAACTATACAGCTTAAAAGAGGAAAGGAAAAAAAATAAAATAACCCAAGTCCCACATCACATACAGGAAGATGTTTCTGAGTGGTCATAAAGAATTAAGATTAGACTCCATTGCTGTGCTGGAAAGTGGGCCAGGAAGCAAAAGAGATAATTTGTTGTTAAGTTCTAAGCAGACCTAAATTCTTTTGTTACCCCTTTAAAACCTTTTATGTATAAAATTGAAGTAAACTGAAGGAAAGTTGTGGTTTCAAGGAAAGGTTATATAAAGATAACCTCTCACTGCAAGGCACCACCATAATAGTTAAGCACTTGAAGAAAAAAAAAAAAAAAAACAACAACTGTTCACGTGTGTAGGTATACATATATGCACATAAGGAAGCACACAAATAATGGCCTAGCTTTACAGTTAAGTGATGTTTCGTGATTACTGTGGTGTACACATACAGAAGGCTATCCAGCTATCTAAATATGCGTAAAGATATCATTTTGATCTTACATGTCACACTCCTTAGCTATTGCCAAGAAAGATAGCAATGGCAGGTAATGGTAGTGAAATGCTAAGGATTTTGACTTTGGTCAGAGCACTCAGTTCTACCTAGTGCTCCTAACACCATACAGAGCTCAAAGCAGATTAACATGCTTCAGCCAGCATCAGAGAGTTATTGTGTCCTTATCACACATGTTTTAAGAATGAAGACTTAACACAATTCTGCATATAAATTTGTTTCTTTTTACAAAGACAGCACAAAATGAAGATGTTAGAGTTTTTTTAAAAATAATTTAAAAAAATTACTGCATTTAAAGTGTTCTTCACTGGCTATTCTATCTTTGCTGCATCTTGCTGAACTTTGCAGAAGTCCTACGTGCCTAGCACAGGTAATCTGTTTGCTCTTATGGTTTTTGGCTGATCTCAGCTCCAAAGTTTTAAAGTGACCATACTGAAGTGAGGCCTGAAAACAAGAGCAGTGAAATAACTCAATCCAGTCATATAAGAGCTTTCTACAAATCTATCTAGATTGCTCCTTTTCCTTATTTATGAGCACCAATGCTTGAAATGTGTTCTCCCATTCATCAACACTTCTGTCACAATCTTTCAGTAAATTCTCATTTTGATCATCCTTTTTTAAAAAGGCAAAACTGATTTCCATTGTTTATGTCATCTAAATCTCTTCCCTTAAGAGTGTGAACCATTATTCTTTTCTAACTTGTTATCTAGGGTCAATGCTTCTTGTTAAGTCTTTTATGGAAGAAGTGTCTCCTCACACTGTCTGGAGTTTTTCCTCTTTGCTGCACAATATTCTCCATACTGCTGTACAGTTTGCCTTGGGTTTTGTAGTTTGGTTTTTGGTTTGGGGCTTTGTTTAGGTTTGGGTTTTTTTAATATCGCATTTCATCCCATATCATGTATCTGAACACAGCTGGTATCACCTGCAGACACAACCGTCTCGATATAGCTGAAATTGCATCACGCTGAAAAGATAATAATGAAAATTTTACCAGAAAGGGCTCCACCTAACCATATAATATTTAATATACCAGACTATCAAGGACATGCAAAACCCACCCTGTTTCAGAATGCAGTCATTCAATCATTCTACTCCAATATCAAATATCATATGCATCAACAACCACAATGGTTCATTTCTGAGATCATCTTCAACTGCTGCAAAATGAAATCTGGAATATAAAAGTGTAAGATGTTTTGAAATTGTTATCCTCTACAAGACAGATGCCAAGAACAGGATCCTGGGGATAGGCTGACTTCTGCTCAGTTAGTTTTAGTATTTTTCAGTAGTGCCCATATACAAAGTTAGTTGCTGTTACCTAGAGAACTCCTAACTTGCATCTTACTCTACTGTGAGATACAAGCCCCTAGTATCTACTGCAAATAATAATTCTCTGTGTGCACAAGCTTATAGAGTTGATTATAGAGAGGACTATTTCATTTATAATTAAGCATTTGGCCTTAGTAAATTTTAGAAAACAAGTGATGTAATGAAAATAAATACAGCTTTAGGAAACTGAAGATGTAGAGAAAGACGGTAACATCAGATTCTGGAGACTGCTGAAATGTCACAAATACCATAATGCACATTAAATGGATTGCATGAAATTCATCAGATACATAACATGGTAAATTCATACTGCTGTATATTCAAGCTTTCAGGTTTAGGGATTTTGGTGGTGGTGGTGGGGAGGGGGTTGATTTGTTTGGATTCTGTTAGTTGGGTTTTGTTATATAAACCATGCGGCAATACAATCCGCTAGAAATAAAAATGAGAACCTAACTACTCCATCCAATGAATTGGACAGCAACTGCCACTTGAAAGATTTTGAGTCTAGAAAGCTGCAGTTCCCTCATATATGGCTACATGAGAAATGTACATTCGAACTTTTAGTTCTGTTTTCAGCCATCACCTTGAACAGATAAATGCAAACATGCAGAGGGGCATGTGTCTGTGCAGCTGCAGAAGTCACTATGAAATAGATATGATCAGGCTAGATTTAGTGATGACCCAATAAGAAATGAATTAGATATTATAAAGGTGATTGTGGTCATTTTTAACAAACTGAATTGCATTTAAAATAGGTAAAATCATTATGCAAATTTGGGCCACTTTGCAGCTTCAATAGAATAATTTCAAACCTATTTAAAACCACCTCAGAACATAGCATTACCCCATTGTTCATTTTCATGAAATGCAGGATAGTGTTATGGTTAATAGCAAACATTATAGATAACAGAACACAATTGTATTGCACGTTGTCATTACTGAAGATACCGCATTTTGCGGTGGAGTGGCTCAGAATAATGTGTATCAGCTTACCACAGGCAACAGGACAGTGGCAATTTCTATTTGTTCTTTCTCCTTCCTGTTTTTTTAGATTCACAATTTGTTATCAAGACACTTTTTGGCTGTTTACTTCTGAGCAGCTCATTCTTACAATATATGACATTACAAATAATTCAACTTCCCCTTGCATTATTACATCAGTGTTCAATAGAGAAGCAACGCATAGCACATTGTAGGGTTAGTAAATCACAGTGTTATCTCCACAGCTGCCATAGAAATGCAAACATAACTTATTTTTTCATGTTTTTTCATTTACCCTCACATCTCCCTACTTTATAACTTTGCTCTGTCTTTCTAACATAGATAAACAATGGAATAAAAAACTGCAAAAGAACATCTGTTATTTCTTATGGATTACATTACTCTGAAGTTAAATTTAATTACTTCAGAGGTGCCAAGACAATTCTATTTCTCCCACAGACATGCTCAGTAAACATCACTAGAGTTTCCAGCATCCTCAAACATCTCAAAATGAGTTCTCATCCTTGCAATAGCATCTAACCATTAGATTCTATCAGAGTTACACTTATTGTAAATCTAAATTCTAGACTAACACCCAGCTGGGGAAAAAAAAAAAAAAAAAAAAAAAATCATGTTTTTGTAGAAAAGGAGCGAGATTATCAACTAGTCTGAAACACTGGTAGAGGGTTTTTAGGGGTATGTCTGTGTGACACAAAGATAGCTGAGATGGCTCTGATAATGAAGTTTGGGAACCAGAAATGGTATTGTAACATTAGCCCTGTAACAAATTCTAATGAATTAGCCTCCCTGAAAGTGGAATATATTCATTTGAGCAAAGCACTGTGAACTGGATCAGTTGCAGAATTTCTCTTTGGTTGTTGACGGTTGTTGATGAAAACAGTTTGTTTTCATCTGATATCTGTTCCTTTCTAAAAATACTTTATTTTTCAGTGGGTTCCTATGGACAAGCATTTCCATTATCAGAACCTCCACCTTGTTAGCCTTTTGCCTTTAATCTCTTAAGAAAAATGGAGTAAAGGGTTGTTAATCCATGCCTAGATGTTCCCACTGATCAAGTTCAGGCAGACCAATATGGTAACAGAGCAGAGGGAAGTCTATTTTTTTTGTTTGTTTTGGGGTTGTTTTAAAGTCATCACCAGCCCTTTAAAGATTGCTTCTTACACAGAATAGTGACCTGCAATTTTCAGATATCAGTCTAAAACAGATCACAAAATGAAACCCTTTGAAATAAGCAGACTGAACAAACACCCTACAAGTACTACGTCACGAAACCAATTCTGACAGATTTTTTCCCTCCTTTTCCTAATCCTTTTCACTAACAGGATCTTTTGGGCCAAAGGAATTCAATTTAGTACATTTGTAAAGGTCAAAAAGGACAATTTCTAAAATCTGTTCAACTTTCTTTGCTTCTTTTGAAAAAGTGCATAAGAGAGAGCAACTGTATGGGCTCAAGTTTCCATTTAACATGCTTTTGACGTTTTGCTCTTCTGGTGGTGGAACAATGGGCAGTCAGTTAACTTCACTGGAGCTAACAAAGAGATGTCAACAGTTTAGACCAGTTCTTTAGAGCTGACATGAATCTTCATCATAATGCCTGAGAGGAAGCCACAAAGTTTGTTTTGTTTTAAGTATTTTATTTTTTTACCCTTCGGTGTTCCTTGATGGACCTGGAGTTCATAATGCTGTATGTCAATTTATTTGGTAAAGCTAACTCACAGTGCTACTACATATTATTTAAAAATCCCCCTTAATATTTTTAGTAGTATCTTGGGCCTGCACAAGGAAGAAAAATAAAAAAAATCACCTAATCACAGAACCACTGAATCACAGAAATTAGAGATAGAAATGAACATTCACCACATGACAGTGAAAGATTGCCCTCTAGAGTACACTTGCTACTACTTTTTCACATCTGATTTGAAACTCTTAAGTGATGCGTCTTTCACCACTTCTTGCTCTTCTTCATCTTCTGCATTCTAAATTTAGTGTCATGAAGCTTTATCACAGCATTCAGCCCACTTTTTATTTTTCTTAATTTCAATCCATTATTCTCGGTTATACCCTTCTCTATATGCTCCTCTCCATAGTAATTTTTCTCCATCAGTGGTCTTTACTGTGCAAGTATTTCAAGATAGTTATCATGTCCTCAGCTCTATATAAATATATTGCACTCCTCATGTTGCCTTATAAATCAGATCGCTTTAGTCACTTAATCTTTCTGGTTGCTCTTCTGTAACTTGCCTCTGAACTATGAGCATCCCTGAGGTGGCAAGAGGAAAGGCATAACTTTGCCTTTGGACTATGCCCAACCTTAAGCCCCAAAGCAAGACCTGGCATTATCCTGCCCATCTCCAAAAAAAAAATTGCAACTTTTTTTGTCATTGCCATTCTGGGCCCCGTGCTTTAGGTTGTGACAAGAGAAGGTAGGGTGGACAGCCTACAGATAAGTGCTATGAAACACTGACAAGGACAGGGAGGAAAATTTTAGGGGAATGGAAATTAGAGATGTATAAGAGAGAAGATGATTAAAAGAAAAAGGAATATAATCCTTTATAAACATATTTGGTTTTTTTCATAGACAGGGTATGGGAGAAGCAACAGAAGATTAAAATACTGATTTTAAAAGTATCATACTAAGTAGGATGAAATTTCTAATGGCATAATAGAAAAGTTGTTGAGGGTTGAAACAGTGAGTGGTAGAAGACCAGAGGGGGCATGGACATCAGAGGTCCCACATTGGCTAGAAGATAGCTGGTGAGCAATGTAGTGAAGATCCCCTCTGAATCGTAGTAACCCTTTAGTTTTCAGAGCCCTGATACTATTAAGCATTAATTAAATGAGATAAAATACCTTCTGAAAGGACCTTTTTTTATTTTTTTCCATTTCTTTTAATAATGAACCCTTGTACTGCTGTGCTCTACCTGAAAGAATGTGTCACTTCTGTGGACAAATATTCTGTTGGCTTTAAGTAAGCCATAAATTAATATGCATTTCTTTCATTAATTTATGGCAAACCCAGCCATCAGTCTGGTCATAGCTAAATATGCATTTACTGAATGAAATGTTAGTATGTTTAATTAAAAACTAGTTTACATCTGTTGGTATAAGCACACTTTCTCAAGCTTTTTTTTAATAATTTTTATTATCATCATCAGCTGGATTCATTGTTCCTTGAAGTGGAAAAAAGTCCCTTTAAATTGACTTAAAACATTCACATATATAATAAGATCTTTATCTAAAAAAATATTACATACAGTAGATCACAGGATCTGACTTTGGGAAAGCAGGGAGTTGCAGAGTCAGCAAGACTACGAGGGTAAGAAAAATAACAACCTTAACAGAAAGAGAACTCTACTCAGTACACCAAGGCAGAAAACTTCTCAGTCTCAGGAAGCGTTTGTTGATTGTTTGCTGGGGTTTTCTCCCCCATTTATAGTGACAAAAGCAGTTTTTCCACATTGCTGCAAAGTGATCAAAATCTTAGAAACATTTCTTAATTATCATATTATACTTCATTAAAGCCAGTAAGAACCTTGTAAGCCAGTGAAATTAGTTATCCCCATTTTAATCTAGTTCACACTTCACTGTTAGGAAATAGAGAGGGTACTTATTTTCTAATACATATACTTTGTTGAAACACTGTATTTTATATATGACAGCATTTAGATCTTTTACCTGATGAGAATGTGTTGTGGAACTAGCGTCAGGGTTGGGTTGTTTCTTTTTTTGTGTTTTTTTTTTATTTATTTTTAAAACACAAAATCAATGCAGACTACTCCCTCTGTAAGTATTGTTGATATCCCTGTGTAAAACTGAAAATTACAAATGTCACCTCATGGTGTTAGACAGCCGCCTTCCTCATCTGTCCTGAAAAGATAATTTATAAGAGTCCAGAAATACCTCTCAGCTATTTAATGCTTTTGGTCCCTAAACAATATTGATTTATTTTGTTTGGTCTAGCAAACACAAATTATCCTGTACTCATGTGATCCTGCAAGCCATGCTTACATTGACTTTTTTGCATTTTAAGAAGAAAATGCAGTTATTTTAATGAAAAATGGAAAGGGCTGGAGGCAAATAGATTACTCTGTTGTTGAAATTACATCTACTTTAATTGTCTACACTTTCCTTTTACACTTGCCTTGCAAGTATCTGGGGCTTTATTTCCTCATTTTTCCTGCTTTATGACAAAAGAAGATACAGACAATGGTGATGTTTCCCTATTTTTATATAAAATAATTTGAAAATATTAAAAAAGGAACATAAGAGTTCAACCTTTCAGACTCTTAAAAGCAGCTTTGTTTGAAATAACATGATCATGTGTTAGAGACCAGGCTAGAACATGGTACACTGATGACCACAGAAGTTCATGCATCTCTTAGCTGGTAGGTTGTTGTGCCTTGTCAACAGGCTCAGGAGTCTGAAGACCAGGACAAGGCATCAAACATCTACCTGTTGAACCTTATTAGGGACTGCTGTCTTCTCTACCATACAGCCTATTCATCCTCTTGGACCATAGAGGATATTTGCTAAATGAACTTTTACCTATTGCAGTGAATTAAAGCATTGCAAATAGTGCTGATGACTTCTATTCTCCCTGCGCTAAGGTACAACCATGTTTCTAACATCTGAATTACACAGCTTTAGTCTGTGATATGGGTTAGAAGGTCATATGTAGCCTTTGGTGCTACAATAAGTGCTTTTGGCTACCCAAAAGCTGGTGGGGACAATGGTCTTTTTCAGGCTAAACATTCCTGGGAGGGAAGGAGAATCTGTCATGGTCAGGAGAAGTCTTCCTCAAGAAAGTCGTCAGGGTATCTTACCCCACCCATCAAATACATCCCTCTTCCTAATACAGGCAATGAGCTACTGAAGGTATGTGAAATGGTAGTAAGACAGTGGGAGGAAAAAAGCATGCACAATTTGCAGTCAAGTTTGAAAACTCAGGCAGGAAAACCTTCCGGGAAGTAAAGGAAAAAAATAAAATAAAGAAAAAAAAAACAGGAGACAAAGACAAAGCAAACAAAGAAAGACTGAAAACTAGCAGGAAGACTCTGTTGTTACATATCACTACTGTCCTTCACAGAAGGAATGGGATTGAAAGAAGAGAATTAAAATTCACTGAATTAAGGGAAGTGGAAAAAAAAAAAAAAACCAAACAAAAAAAACCCCAAACCAAAAACAAACACAAACATGGCAAAGAGAAGACCTAGGGAAGGCACCAAAATGCACAGGTTGCTCCTGTGTAGACCTAAACGTTAACATCAGAGACATACTTTTGGGTGATAGAATAGCTGACAAGGATTAGCGAGGTGTCTGTGGAAAAAAGATAACCTCTCTTGAAATCATGTATATGGTGTCCATGTATATGTTCTAAAATATTGAGCTGAAAATATTGGGATGAAAAAGATTACTCTTTTTTGCTCTGCAGTTTCCTTGGGTATCAGTAAATAAAAAATATGGGTAAACAGCCAGGTAAAGACAAAAAAGTTCCTGTCTGAAGACAACAAATAAAAGAGTTGCATAGACCAATGTGCTCAGGAGAGTAGCAGTCCTGTTGCATCCGTGATAACTGAAACTCAGTTCACCAAAACTTGGCCAAATCTAGACAAGACCATCAGCACATGCTAACATAAACAACAGGCTGCACATTACCAAGCACAAGTTTTGTCTGCTGTGTGCACAGAGGAGTATGCACACACAAAGTAAAGCGTATCTGAGCAAATAGCCAGGGAGATGCAAGGTGTTGCTACAACCAGGCTGAACAAGTAAATCAATGTGATGAGCAAATAGCTTTCTGCCTTTAATAGCAGCTTTAGTCTATTAATAGCAGCTTAAAAAGAAAAATATGCATCTCCACTCCCAACAAAATACCCCATTAGGGAAAAGGGAATTTCCAACACTTTAAGTCCAGCTATAATCTTACTAGATTTTGATTCCTTTATGGTTCTTCAACTTCCCATCAGCAATATAACCCACACAGCATTTCTCTAAAACAACTGAAGGGATATGCTTGCACTCACAGCTAGTAATATATCATATTTAGGAAGCTTTGTTGAAAAGCAGAGGTAGCCATTTACAAGGAATTATTGGATCTCAGCTCTCAAAGACCTCATAAGTTGGAAGGAAACAAAACTTTAAGTGCAATAAATCCATCTTTAATGTCAATACAAAACTCCCTGCTGTGGTCAACAGCATTTCAGAGGAGTTTTAGAAGGTTCAGAAGGAAAATACTCACTGGGCATTCCATCAAGTGTAGCTGCTATGTCAAGTCAGCAGTTTTGAAATGCTCTATTTGGGAAAACAGAAAACAGCTATGGCCTATCAGATTCTTCTGAGCAATTCAACCTGACTGCAGCTTCAGCTAGCCCATATCAAGCACAGTCCCTTACGCCCTCCTTGTACCCCCCCAAACAGGCACTAGACTCCAGTATAGTCTGAGTGCAAACACATGCTCCCCAAGTGCTCCCTTTAACTGTTATAATTTTCAGCCTCTTAGATTATACAATCAGCTATTAAGGAAGGACAAACAACCCAGTATTGAGGAAAGGTCATCATATAGCTACCATACAAATCTAACTCCTCACTGTAACAAATCACCCTGCAAAAAAATAAATAAATCAGGAAATCTTTTTTATTAGGGTTCTTTGGCTCTTCACTCCAAATCACCCTGCATGCTACACAGGCCCATCTTACCATCCAACTTTCAATTACCACAGTAGTATACTTTTGCTGTTATAAACATATAGAAACAAGCAGATTCCATGTAATATATTCTTAAGTGTTGGGGAGTCTCAGGTGCAGATCTCTCCCTTTAAGTAAACCTGTCACCTCAAAGGCCTTTTTGCAAGCTTTAAGAAAGAAGATCAGGAGGAACAGAAATAGCTCCAGTGATGATGCTTTAATCAGTCTTCTGCTTCTAGACCTATGAAACACTGAAGTCATGTGTCAGCACTCAAATTGGAGTTCATTAGGTGGGAGGAATCCAAGTGCATTTTGGAATCCTGTTACTCCACCATTAGTTCTCTTTTAAGGTTAGCATAAAGAGCTGACAGTGCAATTAAACTTTTTAGTAAAATGGAAGCTTCAAAAGAAATGCATCAAACCGCATCTTTTGTCTTTTCTTAAACCCAGATATTTGAATGTTCCTTCAAAATAAATTATTTCTATAAGGCTACTGAAATGAAGCGAAGCGAAATTTGACCCAAAACTCACCTGCATTTTCATGTAATATTTACTGAGTGTGATGTAACATTTGTAAAAAAAAAAAAGTGTAAAGCATATTTCCCGTAGTGATGTCATCCTACCCCCATCATAAACCAAGCAATAACAGCATAGAAAAATGGAGGCTCTGAGCTCCAGAAAATGATTCCATAAGGCAAGGTAATAGGGTTATTAAATGTAATTCAGTTTTTCAATTAACTGAGAGCTTTCATTTTCCAGGTAAATAAATAAGCTACTAGGGAGGATTTAATACATCTGTACATCTGACTTAAAAAAATGAACAAAAAAAATACAGAACAAAACCAAAACATACAGTTAACCAAATTTCACTGTGACAGCACAGAGGAATCTGATCTATGCAGCTCATCTCTTTCCTTCTTCCCTAAAGTTTCCTGCAGAACAGTCCCCCACGTAGTTACAGAGTAAGTGAGTATGTCTTTCTCTTTCTAGATCATATTTTTACCATGCCTCAGAATATCAAGAAATCTATTTGGAACAGTAGACACCTCCTTCAGTATAGTTCATTTAAAGCAATTTGAGAATTCATCAAGCAGCCGATAGAAAAAAACTACTGTGACACCCACATTGTGCTTTAAAACCCAGGGGAAAGTGCACTGCTTCTAAGTGAGCTGTCCTCAGAGTGTCAGTCACTGATAACACAAAGAAGCGAGAGTAACTGGGATTGCTTGAGAACACAGGTTGCCTCAGACCAGAGTGGAGCTCTATTTAACATATGGTTTTCCAGGGATAGGGTATGATGAAGAAATGAGAATACATTTCACTCACGGCCTGTGAGAAGGTGGTGCAAATGAAGGAAAAAAAAAAAGGGGGGGACGACATCCACACCAAAAAAAAATAAAAATAAAAAAAAAAAAAAATCACACCCACCACAAACAAAAACACCACAAACCACAAAACAAGAGAAGGCCTTTTTGTAAGTGGTTTTCAGTCCTGCCAAGAACAATAATATCCCTGCATCTCCCGTTTTGAGGACAGGATCCCTTTGGCATACTCAACCTACAAAGTATGATTCAGATGTTCACCCAGAATCAAGATCCAACCTTGACAGCAGAGCATGAAATATCAAAGCTGTGCCTCAGGAGAGCAGTGACCTTCTGCCTCCCGAGTTCCCTTATGCACATCTGTAACAAGCACTATATTTGACAAGACTAGCCCATAAAAGATACCAAGTCACTTATCAACTTAATTCTATCATCCAATCCAAGGCAAAACTAGCAACCTGAAGTCCAAGACTTGCCTCACTCTCTGGAACTAGTTTGTTTAGTAGTTCACCACTATTTACTTTAAATCCCCCTCAGTGATGTCCAGCATAACAGATCACAGGTAGCCCTTCCTTCTCACCACCAGCAGTACTGAAACCTACGCAAAATCATGGGTTTTGTTGTTGTTTAAAATGTCCTTGAGGGTCACAGCCCTTTCTCCCAAAGGAAAGGCTGCCATGGGGAAAGCTGACTCTGTACCATCTTGATTCTGTGTCACTGAGACTCGTATTTCATGGGATTTGACCACAGTTTAAACGCATTAATGTCATCTGAGAGCCTGGTTTTAAGTTGGCAGCACTCAGCTAGCTCTGACAAGAGGAGACAGACAGCAAGTGCTTCTGCTTAAGGAGCTGTTAACAGCTGGACAGTATCAAAGTTTCAGAAATTATAAATAAATTTCTATTGGAGTTGCAATTTCTCCACTGAAAGTAGCCAAAGTCCTTGCTCTAAAATCCTCTATTATCATATCCCACAAGCTGTTCTGATGAGAAACACCATGGACACTACAAGTGGGCACTGAGCCTGTTATTTAAGTTTTGTTTCTAATAAACAGGAACAGATTGAAGCCCTCTGCTACTAAGCAGCAGCCACCTCCAACCTCTGAGCCTCTCAATTGCTCCCAAGCAGCTCGGCAAACATCTGGGCAGAGTATGAGTCTGGCAAGGCAGAACCCCAGGGTCTAACAACTAAATTAACACAGTTTGCCCAGGAAGGCTGCAAATACAATACTTCTCAGCAAGTACCTTTTCTAAAGATGACAAAGGTTATTTGTGTTTCATCTTGCAAGCTGCAGAAGTTATCACCACCCTGTAGAGGCAAAATAAAGTGAATACTCTGCACTCCTGGAACAGGCACTGAATATGCACAATGGTATCAGAGTGCAAAAAGAACCTATGGTTTCTTGTATCCACCATCCTATATTTATCCTTTGATGATAGAATGTGCATGTCTCTAATATTTCAAGGATATTCCTTACGGCACCACTATCACAGATACAGAGGTGAATCAAAATAGGCTGTGACTTCATAGCTACACAATTATAAAGATCAGCAGGAGAAGAAAATAATCAGGAAGGATATTAAGAGCGATATCATACATCTAGCTGTCTCTTCCAGAAGTAGCTTTAAAGCCACTGATATCAAATTATTTGCCAGCATACTGCTGCAGTTTGGTATGGGTGAGCTACCACCTGACTTGTGATCAAAGCAGGATGACTACTCCCCACTTTCGAGCCAAAGAGCACAAAACCAGTGGGAAGGAGCTGACAAACCAGAGGGCAATGTACTCTGTTATGCTGCTGTGGGAGTTGCTGCCTCTCACCTTCCTCCTGAGAGTCATTGTGTTATCAAATGGTGAAAGGTAACCTGCTTTTAGGCACAGCAAGACAAGGGGGGTGGGAAGACTAACCACTGGCCCACAACTGTAGGAATAAATTCTTTTAAATTATATCCAGCTAAAACACTGCACTAAAAGTTGGTAAGAAGCTTTCTACTGGGCATGATTTCATTTACTTATTTCTAATTCTTAAATAACTGAGATCTTTTGTTCATGTCTTCTAGCAAACTATCACATCTTGTATAGATATTGACACAAGGATAAAGAAAATACCCATATTTGCCCACAGCTATGCATCAAATCCAGCCCTCCTTATAAAAGGAGACAGGCTTGGAAGGGGGTGGGAAGGGTAAAAAACCCAAACAAAAATAAATGACACATACAACACTTGAAAAGATACAGTCTCAGAACTAAAGAGGACAAAAACGAAAGTTGCTGCAACCCACAAGTATTCACCCATCTAAGCTCCTAAGGGTTTAGCAGAAGAAAAAAAATGAAAGTGACAGAAGTGATAACAGCCATTTCTGATTATTGGTGGTAATACAGCTGAACACACACTACCAAATCACATGTTTTATAGTGTTATTCTAATAAGCAGGCAATTAGAAGCAGTGAAATGTAGAGGAGGGATTGAATCCCATCTGCAAATGCATTTTAGATACCTCAGCTGTATGCAGCATTCATATCCTCACTCTATTTTCCTCAAAAGTTATAGTGGGGCTCCCTACCATGGAAGGAAAGGCCATCAAGGACTATTAAATACAAAGATACAATGTAATCTCCATCCCACAAAGTCCCTAAACTGCAGATTTCCAGAAGCTAAAAGAGTACACCTGAGCTGCAGGTTTCATTTATTCCTACACTCTTCCCTGAAGCATCTGCTGCTGGCAGCTGCTGAGGGCAAGTGGTAGTGTTTGGCAGATCATCCTCTGTCCCACTCTAACTGTGCTCACTTTTCAGACTAGTTTAAGGTTCAGGTTTTGAGTAGTGTCCCCCCACATAGTCCCCCAAAACATCATATGGGAGTGAGGAAGAGGATAGATACTTTTACAAAACAAAGTGGAAGTATCTCCGATACAGTTAGTATGTACATTAATACCAGCACCACCCCTGACACCAACACTCACACTCCACCCCGCAACCCTCCCGCCCCTGACTTGGTTACTCACAAGACCAATACGAAGCTAATCTATTTCAATAAAGCTTTTATTGCAAATGCAAATGGGAATATGTTTGTTGTGATCTCACAGTTGCTGTGATCTTACAGAAGCACGGGAAGTTTTCATAAGGATTTACAATATTTCAGCACACGTGCTTTAGCATAACGAAGAATTTTGTCCGCACAGAGAGAGCTAGAAAAAGAAACCTGTGCATGAAAGTTTGTCATAGCAAAGACATAATAGACAAGCATACTCAGGTCTCAGCTTGGCTCCTATGCTTCCACCAAGTGCTCTCAGTAGACCTCGAGGGAAAACCCTCCAGTCTCTCACCCATCACTAGATAATGTCTTAAGGAGGATAAGGAAAAAAAGTAATTCTTCAATTCCCCTCCCTAAGCACCTCTTCACAAGCATGGAGAGCACAGCGCTCCACTGTTGTGAGCAAGAGCTTCTCCAAGGCTAGAGCTGCTAAGTGTTGTCCATAAGGAAGAGGAATTATAAAGTTTTCCATTAATTTTTTTATTTCCCACTCAAATGCACATTTTCTACTTTAGGCTGCAGGTATTGCTGTTAGCTGGAGACTACACACATGCACCAGGGATGAAATACTTTTCCCCTTTCAATGATTTAAAAAACAGGATTCAATTATAATGACACCTCCCATATGTACAAGGGAGAAAGCTCCTGAACAAGGTATTCTGCTTACTAATATTTAATTTCCATAGAACTACTAACACAAGAGACCTGAATTATTATTAGGATTTCCATAAGTCAGTCAAATAAGTATTCATAATTAACTGCAGCCTTAAGTAATTGCCCACAAGAATCTCCACTGCTGTGAGCAAAGTAGAATCTACCCTAAAGAAACAATATAGTAGTTAATTTTAAGGTAGAAGTATTTAAAAAAAAAAAGTAACCAAAACCCAACAATCAACACCCTAAAACACAGAGAACCAAATACCTAAAATCAGTTCTCTCTTTTCCTCCCTTTTTTCCCCCTGACAAAACAAAAAATATGTATATACTAATAAGTAGAATGTGAAACCATATAATTTCTTCCAGAAAATGAAAGGTCATCATCCATAAGGGACAAAAATCCCACCAGGCAAATTCCTAGATATTTCCAGAACGGGGCTCAGTGGTGACAGCCTTGATCCTTCACATTACAGCCAGTACAAGAAATTGGGGTTTCAGCAGTTACAGGCTGTGAGTTCAGAAAAAAAAACAGTTGCTTGCAAGGTATAGGACAACTTCTGATGGGGGGGGGACAACCAACTCACAACACACACCACAAACACACACCACCACCACAGAAATACCAATAAAACCACAAAACAGAAATACCAAAAGAAACCGAAACCTACACATTTTTACTGGGCAATACCAAAGAAATTCAGTGCAGCACTTGTCCACACACAGCACAGTTTGACTCAGTCCTACACTCGATTATTAATTTCACAAGTGCTTTTGTGTCATGATTTCATTTCCTAAGGGGGGTAGTAAAAGAAAAAAATACTTAGGAGTCATCCAGCACTATGAAGGGCTGATAACCCCCACAAACAGGAAATAAATTTTTTAAAAAAAGGGCAAAAATAAGGAAAAAAGCTAAAAAATGCCAAAAAATGTTGGGAAAAATGGACGAAAATGGTGCAAAAAGGAGCAAAAAAGGTGAGAAAAAGGACAAAGAGAGGACAAATGAGGCCAAAACAGG
>JAAGNO010118835.1:0-17960 GCA_033439905.1 Ceryle rudis
TCTATAAAAAAAAAAAAAAGAAATGTTACCAAAAAGCTGTTCTCCACATAGTGATTTATTTAACAAGCACTCTCTCCATCCCTCTCCCCCTTCGCCTCTCGCTGGTTGCTCAGTGTTAGAGGGAAGCTGGAGCTGCCTCGAGTGTACGGACTTGTGGGAGACAGCAGAGTTGTGTGTCGAAGTTTGTGAGATGTTTTCACAAAGTCAAAGCTAATACAGAGATCTGGGTGTCCAAAGTCAAAGCACGTTTTGCCAAGTGAGAAAAGTACCAAGAAAAGTTCATTTCTTCTGGGATTTGCATTTTATATACAGGCTTATGCTTAAAATAAATAAAAATGTTTCTGCCAGTTAAAGCGTCAGGACTTCCTGCGAGGGTTTTGGTTCACACCTAGACAGTTATTTCTCAGTTATGTTTTTCTCTGCACGGTGGCTAAGCAGGTCAGTTATTTCTCAACTATATATTATGTAAACCAGGTTGTTTTGGTTGGCCATGATCCTGAGCTCCGTATCACATGCCTAAGCCAACATAGCCTCAGCTTCTAACCTGGCCAGCTCATGATCCTTGGCTGCTTCCTTAGGGGAATAGCTAAGCTTCCGTGAGCTCGTCCCGATTTGGGGAGCAATGCTGTTCGTTTGGATGGTGCAGAGAGTGCTGGGTGTTGGGAATTGCTTCAGAATAGGAAAAAAAAACTTTTCTGAAAAGATTGAGGAGTATGGTTGAACTTCGCACCTTCTGCAGGTGCTGCCTAGCTGTTTCTCAGCTATGCTTTGTGGTTCGTCAGCTGTGGAGGGATGAGCACCAGCAGTCCTTGCATCAGGGAATGATGACAGTGTGTTAATGAAATCTCCCTGTGGATTTACTACAGTCTTTGCTCAAATCAGCTGTCCTGAATCAGTTCCCAGGAGCTGGCAGCCCTTCCTTTTCCTTTTAGGAGGGATATAGGTGTTCTCATGGCACCTCTCCTAATAGTTTGAAGTAGAGCAAGTCTTAGGTGCAGCAAATGGTCTACCACAGTTCTTGTTACCTTTGTAAATTTGGAGTTTTTCTTTTTTTTCTGACAAGAAAAGAGGACTGCCTTGTGCCTTCAACCTCCCAGTTCTGTGCATTAAAAGATCTTTTTGGCAACTTCTCATTCTGGACTATAGCTCCTATCCTGCAGGATGGGTCTCTGGATGGATTCCTATCTGCTCTGCAGTAGACTGTCTTCCCTCTCACCAGATCTGATGGGTTGGGTGACAAATGCCAAACATTTTAGCTGCACAAGAAGTCAATCCACAAATGCCAAACACTTCAGCTGCACAAGAAGTCAATCCAAAATTGGCCAACTCTCTCCATGATATGATTTTTTTTTTTTCCTGGGCACACCTTGAACCTTTGGTGTGGTGGTAGTTTTCACTGTGCGCTTTCTGGAGGACTCCAAAAGCAGAGCTTAAGAAACTGGATTTCCTGAAGGGCAGGGCATGCTCTAACCTCCGCTTCTAGATAATGAAAGACCAAACACCCCACTAGATGTTTCTGCATCGTCAGTGCCTGGGACAGTTGAAGTGATGCTGTCTGCGCTTTGGGACTTTTCCTTTCGGAAGGAAACTGAGTGCTGGTGGAGGACTGCCCTCAAAGGAGATTTCCTGGACCGTATCCAAAGCAGCATGGGCAGCAGGTCAAGGGAGAGGATTCTACCCCTCTGCTCCACTCTGGTGGGACCTCTCTGTAGTGCTGGGTCCAACTCTGGAGCCCTCAGTACAGGACAGACAGGGACCCATTGAAATGGGGGCAGAGGAGGCCACAGCAATGATCTGAGAGCTGGAACCCCTCTGCTGTGAGGATTAGGCTGAGAGAGTTGCAGGTGTTCTGCCTGGAGAAGACTCCAGGGAGACTTTATTGAAGCTTCCTGGTACTCAAAGGGGGGCTACAGGAAGGGTGGGGGCAATCTTTTTATCAGGGCCTGTGTCTTTTAAACTAAAAGAAGGGAGATTTAGACTAGATCCATAGGAGAAATGTTTTACACTGAGGATGGTGAGATACTGGCCCAGGTTGCCCAGGGATGTTGTAAGTGCTCTATCACTGGAAGTATTGAAAGCCAGGTTGGCTGGGGCTTAGAACAACCTGCTCTAAGATTCTGAAGATGGTGTGCTTGATGTACACATCTGTCTGGGAGGAGAAACGCAAGCCTGGGCTGCTAGCAGCCACTGCTGCCATTCACCACTTCTCTGCTGAAAGCTTTCAGGATCCTCTGGAAAATGTTAGTGTTTCCATGCAGGGAAGCATCCCTTGGCAGCACACCTATCACTTAGGGCCCATGGACAGTGTGATTCCAAGAGATTTTTAGCTCATTCCTATACATTCCGAAACTGGATGATCTATTTCTGGTGTGTTTGACATGCTCCGAAACTCAGTCTTGTCACTTCAGGGGACCTTTATCAGATTGGGTTTGAGAGTTGGTCACCCTTCTTGCTCCCAGCATTGCCAAAGAGGATTTCTGCAGGAGAGGGGAAGTGTCTGCATATCTCAGCCATTTGCAACTTCCCAGACTGAGCTCTTGATGAGACTCCGGCTGAATAAAAGCCCTGTCAGACAGGGTGAATTAAGGATGATAAATATATCTAATCACATTAATAAAAATGGAAGCAACCAAAATCACTGGCTTTTTTTAAAAAACAGGAAGATGTTGAGCTGTTTTTTGTTGTTCCAGAATGCTGATGCTCATTCTTTTTGGGCACTAGCATTAATCTCTTGGGGAACTGGTCTGTAATACTAACGAGTTCACTTGAAAGGTTCAGGGGGAGAATTTTTTTTGGTTGTTGTTGTTTTCTTTTATTTTTCCTTTCAACGCAACAGCACTTCAGTCTCTGGCACAGTGATATCCTGCAGAAATCCTGTTGCCAAGAATGTTAAGTTGCTTGGAGAAGAAAGGCTCCTGAACAGTCTGGTGTAAACAAAAGGCAGGGAATGCTGGAGCCCATCCTAAATAAAGTTCTTTATTATGGGTGAGCTTCTCGGGTTTTTGGCACCAGGCAAAACTCTGGCTTTGTGTTTGTAATTTAAAACCACCTTGTTGTGTAGTCCAATTTTATTAAATTTGATTAAATATTTGCAGTTCCAATAACAGAGTCCATCATGATACAGTTCTGATTACCAGGGCTGGAATCTGACCAACGTCATTGTTAGGGATAGGGGGCCTTAGGGGGCTGCAGGAAGGCAGGCTGAGTGATCATTTCTTCTCAGGTGTGTTTTCAGACATGACAATGTGTCCTGCATGTTGAGAATTTTTTAGGAACATTAAATATGTCATTGCGCTGAGTTTTAAAAAGACTTAATTTAAAAATACTTCAGTTTAAAGCATCATGATGTGTGTTCCCAGGTTATACCTCTGTGCACACTTGGAGATGACTTGCTTGTCTAAAAACCCGAGTGTGAACGTTGTAGGAGAGACTCAGTGAACTGGCCACGCTCGCTTTGGTAGAAGGAGGTGATGTCTCGAGAGTGCTTGAAAACCTTCAGCATGGGAAACAGTCAACACTTGCGATGTGTTCCTAACGCATCCCATCCCCTGAAATCATACCCTGCCTTATTTGTTCTGCTAAATTATGTTCCAGTTTCTTGTCTGGTTTCTGCAAGCAGTCGTTCTCCTGTCAGGCTGCTGCAGTTACTAATTGCTTGAAGTCTGTTATTAGCTTGGCTGGGGAATGAGTTTCACTTGGTTCTCTCTAACCACTTTGGGGCTCTTCCTTTTTTTAACTGAACTAAGAATAGTTCCATTGGTGCTGCTCATGCTTTTGCCATAAAATAACTGGATTAGCACTGGATTTTTTTATTTCCCCTTTTGTGTTGTTATATATACACGTTTCCTGCAGTGTACACATTTTGACAACAGCTGTCAAGAAGGGAGACTGTAAATGACCTTTTCTGCCCCAGACCAAGGTTGGAATCTTCCAAATTTAATGAAGTTTCATTATCTGCTGTCCTGGGACCCTGTAAGAAAAATCTCTGGAGAATTCTTTGAGAGTGGTTTTAGAGTCTGGGTTGGGGCAGTCTTTTGTAGACTGTTTTGATAACCCCAAGAATTAGTTGTCAACTGCTTTCTTGGAGCTGCTGAAGCTATTTTTTTAAACATAGCTTTTCAGTTTTGTATTTCTGAGGAGAATGGTGGTGTCATTTTGATGGGACAAGGGGTGATGGTTTTAAATTAAAAGAGGGAAGATTTAGAGCAGAGAGAAGGAAGACATTTTTTACGCTGAGGGTGGTGAGACACTGGCACAGGTTGCCCAGAGAAGTGGTTGATGCCCCATCCTTTCAGACCTGGTTGGACAGGGCTCTGAGCAACCTGCCGTAGTTGAAGATGTTCCTGCTCTCAGCATGGGATTGGACTGGATGGCCTTTAAAGGTCCCTTTGAACCCAAACCATTTTATGATACTATGATTGTTCTCCCCAGGAACAAGGTTATTCCTGGCATTCACTGCTTTCTGAAGTTTGAGCAGTGGACGTACTAAAACATGCTATTAATTAGGTGACATGACCATCATCACTGAGATTTGTAAGAAGAGATTTACTGAACTTTTTATTGTGCATTTCCTCTTGCTTACATAGGGTTTTTTTGTTTGTTTTGAGTTTGGTTTTCTTTGCATCCTGTGCAGGGCTGGACCACGTCCTGTCAGGCACTAGCTTCCCCATATATTCCTGCATAGAGGCAGGATAAGAATTCTTCTGTTGAGACTCGACAGCACTTCAGGATTTTTATGGAAAGCCCCAGTGTTTCAATTAGTTATTGTTAAAATCAGAAGAAGTTTTGCTAAACTTGGCACTTGCTAGACTCACCTGGCCAACACGCATTCAGCTCCCTGGGATGCATGAACTGGAAACATTTCCCTGTATCTATATTTAAACCCCAAACCAGCTCATTTCTTTCGAAGTGCTTGTAAAAGATGTTCTCCAAAGTCGTAAGTGTAAAAATGGCAGCATTTGTAGCACCTGCGCAGGTTGTGAAGCAGGCTCAGATCTCATGGTTTTGCTCCTGCTGTTGGACATACCAAACCTTTCCTAAGACAGGTTCTCTCTGTGGACCCTCCTTGTGCCCATGCAGAAGGAATCTTTGCCTTTTCTGCTGCTTAATTCCCATGCCCTGAGCTGGCTGCTGATCTTTAAACCTTCCTCCTGACAGATCTGTCAGCAGTGTTGAGATCTTTGACAAAGCTGATGTTATCAAAAGTGCGCCGTTATAGAATCATAGAATCATTTTGGTTGGAAGAGACCTTAAGATCATTGAGTCCAACCGTTAACCCAGCACTGCCAGGTCACCACTAAACCATGCTTCGGTTTCCCATGATGCTGTAGGTTTACTCGTGGTATTGCAGAAGCACAGAGTTGTTTGAGTATTACTTGCAGCTAAGCAGGTGAAATTGTTCTGAACTACTTTCATTTAGAGGAAAGAAAAGGGAAAATGAAAGGATTTGTCAATAATTAAAACACTGCGTTTGTCAAGAAAGGCACAATACCTCTCTGAGTCGGTTCTGATTATTGTAATGTTTTAAGTGGTTTGTTTTATGACAAAGATTGTTTAGCGGAAAATAGAGTAGGCTCAGATCCCAGTGTAGTGTGGGAGTGTAATTCAGAGAAAATCTTTGAGCTTTGTACAGCACGGAGCGTCACTCAAGTTCAAGAGCATCTTTGCTTTCCCACCCACGTTGTCCTTCCAGCTGATGTGGTTGCAGGTCTGGCTTTCCTGGGCAGCTTGCTGTGTCCCAGGGACCCATGCGCTGCTTCGGGGCGTGCTCTGCTGGGAGGGGGCACTGGCCTACAGCAGAAATCCTTGTTGTTAGAAATATCCTTTACTGCTCCAAGTGGAGGATGTCAGTTCTCTAGTCAAATCAAAACTTATTAAAGACAAAAATGACTTTATTACTGTCATGCTGCAGAATAGCTCTTCAGGCCAGCCCATTGACATTTCAGAGAGCAGAAGCAAACCGAAGTGCAGTTGGAGAACCAGCAAATGCTCACTGTAGTCTCTCCATTTTTTTCTGATGATCACGTCTAAAGGCACGATAAGGAATTCTTTGCTCCCATTCATTCAGCACCAGTGGCTATAAGCCGTGTTCCATAGGTGTTTCTCTTTAGTGTTGATGTTTGCCTGGAGACAAAAGGAGTGGACATCCCTTTTCCTTGGTTAGGGCTCTGATAAAGCTGGGAGATCCATGGCAGGAAAGCCAGCACTTCCCATCAATGCACTTCTTGAGGAGTACTGTCAATGGTGCCTCAAAGGAGAAACATCTTCCAGTAGAAGACCAAGTGAATTCTTCTGGTTTAGTGTCACTTCTGAGGAGCAGGGGCTCCAGGAGGACCATGATCTAACCCTCAGTCATTCAGTATAAATGAGTGCAGGTTTATTTTGGCCAGAGCTGAGACACTTGGCCTTTGGGACACTGCATCTAGCAGAAAGGAGAATCAAATCTGAGCTAGGAGAGTGTGATAGATATGTGCCTGTCCTCTGTGGGAAAGCTTTGACCAAGAACACCACATGAACAGTATCCAGAGTGGTAACTTGGAGTGATTTCTCCAAACTGAAATGCAACAGCGAAATGAAACTGTGAGTCTTTTAGAACTATGTGTTTCATCTTGTACTATCACTTGTTGCTTGGGAAAAGAGACCAACATGCTCTTGAGACATGCATACTGGCTTCTGAGTGCATCTTTTCACTCCTGGCCCTCAGCAGTTTGCAGCTTTATGTGACAGCATGGGATTGATTTTACTGGTTTTATCTTGCTCTTGTTACAGTTCCTTGAAGAGCATCCAAGGCAGGAGGAGGCTGGAGGTAGGGCAGATTGCTTCTTCCCATAGGAACAGCTCAGCATCAGGCAAAGGGAGAGGAGATGCTTGTGGGACAAAGCAAAGAGGAGGGGAAAAAAAGGGAGAAAAAAAATGTCCAGAGCTCAGAGGGAAGGGCATGAGCTCAGTCATCATGGCCATGGTAGGAAGATTTCTAGGTACAGAACATATTGAAGCTCAAAAAGAAGTTGCTTGGTAGGTCCATGAGACTGACAAAGGATAGAGGGGATACCACCATGCATCTTTTGACCCCCTTTGGATTTTTGTATATCAACAAATACATTTCAGTAAAATTCAGCGCAGTTCTTGAGTTTAAAAGACCTGCGGGGTTTTGGGGGAGAAGCTTATTTTAACATAAGGAGATTGTCTCCAAAGGTTGTGGCCACTGTGGGTCACTCACTGGAGTCTCCCCAGTTTTGTAGCTGCTCCCTGCCCTTGTGTTCAAGCTGCTGGAGCTCCCTCTGCTACAGGCACTGCAACTTTTTTGTTGCTGTACAGAAATTACATGTTTTTCTCCTACCTTCTGCAAGCTCAGTGGTGTTATAAACACTTTCTTGGAGAAATGCTCTTGGAGAACCTCATTCTCTCTATTCCTTATCCCCTTCTGCGTGTCTCTTCTCTTTATTCTCAGATCAAACTTTGAACTTTGTGGAAAGCTGCTGTCTTCATTTAAACGTTGGAAAGGGAAAGAGATGTGGCATTTCCATGTGTTTGTTTCTCTAGTCTGGTTTTGGCTCTGCACAGCGGAAACATTCATGGTGCTCCATTACACTGTGATTCTGCTTGGTTTTGTAGTCAGGCAAGCAAATAATAGTGAAACTGTAAAAAATGTCAGCGTTGTGTGCTTGTTTTAATGGGTGTTAAAGCCTTCTTACTTCTGCTGAGATGCTGTGACTACTGAACTTCAGAATGAAAAGTGCCAAATGTTGACCTTTAATAAGTTTTCATTTTAAGGACACGGTATTTCCATAAATAGCCCTTCCGCAGAGTCTTAAACAGTACTTGTGCCAACACAGAGTTGGGAGAAAAGGAGGAAAATCCAGAAAATATCTTTAACTAGCTATCCAACACAGTACCAAGGTTGTAAAAAACCAGTCTATTTCATAGAATCATAGGATGGTTTGGGGTGGAAAGATCATCTAGTTCCAATCCCCCTGCTATGTGCAGGAACACCTCCCCCTAGACCAGGTTCTTTAGAGCCCCATCCAACCTGGTCTTGAACACATCCAGTGATGGAGCATCCCCAGCTTCCCTGGGCAACCTGTGAAGTGTCTCACCACCCTCAGGGTGAAGAACTTCTTCCTAACATCTAATCTAAATCTCTCCTCTTCCAGCCATTACCCCTCATCCAGTCACTCATGAAGAGAACATGTGG
Organism: Ceryle rudis; assembly: GCA_033439905.1. Classification (NCBI taxonomy): domain Eukaryota; kingdom Metazoa; phylum Chordata; class Aves; order Coraciiformes; family Cerylidae; genus Ceryle; species Ceryle rudis. The sequence continues at coordinate 8,195 of JAAGNO010118835.1, forward strand.
TCTCTTCCACTATAAGCAGAAGATAATTTATCTTTATTAAAATTTTGGGTTGTGCAGAAGGCCAGTTCAGACAGCTGTCTCTCTCCCTCTCCTGTGTTTACCCATGGGGTGACCGGATGTTGTAAAAGATTGTGTCAGCTTTTGCCTGTCTGGTAAGGCTTAGCATGAAGTTTAAAAATAATAATAAAATAATAACTGCTTCTCAGTCTCCAGCTGCTGAAATTAAGATGTGCAAGGACAAGGATCAGGGTTTTCATGGGGCATTGTTTGCTTTTGCGTTTTTTGTTTTGTTTTGTTTTCATAAGTATGGATGGATAATGGGAACAGGGCAAAGTCTGCCCAGGACTTTGTGTTTTCTGACTTCCATAGACTTAATGTCAGATTAGTTCAGCAGCTTAGGGGATGCAATTCTAGGAAGAAAACAATGAGTGTGACATAAATGTTGGAAGAATTGGATTACACGGGTCCCACTGCAATAAATGACGTATAAGAGGGGTAACTTGGGTTTGAGCCTGCGAAAACCAGGGAGGCTTTTGGCTTATATTCTAGTTACTAATTTACTTGGAGGAAAACAAAATATTCTTTGTATAAATCCTTATTATAGGCCAAATTAAGTATGTCACTGCTTAAGAAATCCCACTGGCTTTGTGGAAGCTGACTCAGACTAGGGCATGGGCTTCATCTGTTTGCTAAACAGGAATCGGACTGATTTTTTTGATAACTTCACAGTGTTTGTTTAAAAGATTTCACCTTAAGATGTAGACGACCAGTAAGTTTTGTAATTTAGTCTTCAGTTCTCTGAAGTTTACACTAGTTAGCAGTGATGGGGAGCGAGGCTTTGTCTGGGCATGTTGCCCGACAGGGTGAATATCAGGAGATTTTTGGTGGGATTAGTGTTCTTGGAAGAAGCCTGAACCCATGTTGACTGTCTGGTATTGATAGTTGCACATTGCCTAAATTTCTATTTTATACTTTGGAAGGACAGCCCTCTTCATCTTAGAAATAATTTTTTTATTATATAGTAATTGAAAAGCCATCTGCATAAGATGGCTTTTTTGGTCTGAGTTTTGGAAATGCCTCTATTGAGAGCTACATCTTTGATTATAAAATAGGCTATATGTAAATTCTTTGAATTTGAGCCTATTCTGTGCTGCCTGCACTGAATTTTAATTCACCTCCTTTGGTCTGTGTAGCACCCAGTTAAACTCATGTTGGGATTATGCTCTCTGAGGTCTTGATGACATGTTAGGTTTAGGATTATATCTGGGAGATAAACAAATCAGAGTAAAGCAAAGAAATGTGGGGTTTTTTTTAAAAAAAGGCTGTTTTGTGTTTCAAAACTCCATCCTTCAGATGAAGAAGAGAAGTAGAAATACACAAAATAGTTTTGCCTGAAAATAGTTTTTGTCTAGCAAATTCTAATATGCTACTTTTGCTGTAACTTATTCTCAAGGTATTTTCTGTTTTAAGGGTGTAATTTTCTATATCCATTCCCTTCCTGTTATGTGAAAGGATGTTTTTATCGCAGCTTTACATACGAGACACATTGGGTAATCTGTGACACCTAGATCTTTTGTTTCCATGCCCATTTTTAAGGTGTTTCTTACCGGTTCAATCTCTGTATTGGAAAGCTGCACAATTCCTTGTCTGTTCCCAACAGAAAACATACTTCAGATGAACACCATGCAGGGTATAAATCACATATGATGAAAATTTGAGCTCAAGTACAGTTTTTATTGTTATGTTTTTCTGAAGAGAGATCTTTTAAGCAGCTGTGCCATAGTCTAATATTTCATTTGTTGATTGGCCATACAGATGTATCTAAAATGGATGTATCAGTGTCTAGCTGTGACATGTTCCCATTTGTTCTTTAAAGTCTTGACTTGAGCATCTAGACAGTTACTAACACTCGGTATTTGAACCAAATTACAGCTGTGAACTAAAGGACGTGGGATGAGGTACTGAACGTTCATGTGCCCAAAGACTACTTTTAAAATAATAAGGCAACTTCTGTTTTGGACAGAACTTTATGAAATAGGTAGTTGGAGCATATACTTACATTTTAACTAGTCCACTCTTCTAATGTTGCCCTCTGAGCAAACAATAGATTTGCATTCAGTCCCCTGCCATTTTATATGCAAATGCCCTATAGGATGATTCCCCCTTTGCTATTGCACTTCATTCTGCATTTTAAGCATCATCTTGAGGAGTCTGACACTTTTTTTTTAGTGCTTCCTTTATCTCTTGCTGCCATTTTTCTGTCCAAAACGTTCATGAAAAGCGCCACCCCCCCACCCCAAAAGTTTCATCAAAGGACTGTTTTGATGGCTTAAATTCAAGCATTTGATCTTGAATTCATCAGCCTTCTGATTTTTGAGCCCTGCAATTAATATTGTCAGGCTTTATCTCTTCTGTGACCCATTGGTCAAAGCCAACTGTAGGGAAATATATCTGTAGCCAGACTTAGTTAATTCAAATCAGTTTGTAAGCCCTATTTTACTTCTTCTAAAGAAATGTAGATTACTGGCTGTGGAGTGCTGGAAGCCAAGTGTTTCAGTAGTTAATGGTGAAAGCATAGGATTTGATGGTTCAAAGGGATTTAGCCTTTAGAGTTGTTAAAGAGGTTGAGGAAGGGAAAAGATTGGGCTAGCTCACAAATCTCATAACTGTCAGGAGCCCTCAGGCACCAAAGCAGATATTTCATGTATACTCAAGAGATCAGAAAGTTTACAGAGAAAATCATCTCACAGGAGGAATCTTGACTTAAGGCTTCATTACCTTTATGAAAACCTGATAAGCTGGGCTGTGCAAACCTGTTTGGTGTTGCCGGCTGTCGTTAACCCAGGGGCATTAGGGGTTCCCAGGAACTCTGCTTTGGCTTTTGGAGAAATGAAATCTCAGGATTTGGGTACAGCAGAAGTTTCTTTAAGAGAGTCTTTCAAAAGTACGGTGTATGCAAAGCAAGTCAGACTGCGGTCTCAGAAGTACACGCACACCTACCCTTGGCAGCCTGGAATTTTCAGAGTATTCGATGTGAGTTTAGATATGGTTTAACTTTGTGGCTGTGATGACGTAACCAAGTTGCTCCCCAAATAAACAAACCTTCTCCTCCCTGGCTTTGGCCTTGGCCACACTCTCATGGCCTTTCTCTTGAGTTGACACTGGCTCCAGTTGACACAGGCTGATCTGACTCCAAGGTGAGTTGTTGCTTCAGGGAGGTGAACCAGCAGGAAAAAATTCACCTGTTTTGTTTGTGGGGTTTGGTTTTCATCTTTTCTTTCCACCTCCTCTGGAATACCTCCCTAAGCCAGCTCACCTTGGGGTCAGATGACTCCAAGGGTGTGGAGCTGCCCATTTCAGCAATGCGTAGCAGATAGTGTCTTAACCCCAAGGTGATGCTCCAAGCTGAGCAAACAGCAACATCTTGGTTGTCTCATCAATTCCTGCATTGATTTTTTTTGATCCTGTAAGTTAGGTTTACCCCTGACTTGGAAGCAGGTTGGGCAGTGGTGGGAAACAAGGGGATGTGACTGACGCTCTCTGCAGTAGTCTGAGTACACAGCAAGTGGTAATTCTGTGTCTTAATCGGAGAGAAGATGTTGCAGGATTCTTTTTTTCGTTAAAATACTGTTGCTTTTTTTTATTGCCAGTGCCTATCGCATAGGCTGGCACCTGTTCATGATGTTCAGAAGCCTTTGTTCCAAATACATGCTATCAAATGACTAATTTTATTTAGGCTTCTTCACTCTGAGGGTGATGAGACACTGGCACAAGTTGCCTGGGGAAGTTGTGGACGCTCTAACACTGGATGTGTCCAAGACCAGATTGGATGGAGCTTGGAACAACCTGGTCTAGTGAGAGGTGTCCCTGTCAGTGGCAGAGGGGCTGTAACTGGATGATCTTTAAGGCCTTTCCAGTGCAAACCATTCTGTGATTATGAATGCTGAACTGCAACCCAGCCTTTATTGAGTAAAAAAACTACTGCAGTAATATTAACCAAAACATTGTTTGCTTTTCTTTTTCCTCATTCAGCATCTGAACCCAATCTGAAGCTACGATCCAGACTAAAGCAAAAAGTTGCTGAAAGACGGAGCAGCCCCCTCTTGCGCAGAAAAGATGGGCCGGTGGTTACCGCTCTTAAGAAGCGCCCGCTGGACGTCACAGGTATGTCGGGTAAGCAACAAACCTGCGCCGGCAGCCTCAGTGAGATGTCCCTTTCCAAAATTCAGTCACGCATCCAGTTGATTGTACAGACTGGAGCTCTTGTTGGCAAAAACTCAGTGAAGTTGGCAGAGCTTGGCAGTGGGTGATGCAGGTGGGCATCAGCAGTGTTGATCTGTTGGCTACTCATCTATTTAGGCAGCTTTACCAACTCCATGAGGGTTTTTTTGTAGTTCAGGGCAGGTGTAGGTGTGCTACCAAAGTGCTGTGGTTTTTTCCCCTACCATTTTTATTATCTTCAGCAACAGGTTGTTGAGAAATAATATTTCTTGAAGGTGATCCTATTAATATCCATGAGGAGGCCATAATTCACGGCTGCTGTCCTCCAGCAGTAAATGCTCTACAACTCCTGTTTGGTTTAGGCTTTGGGCAGACTGCTGTAGTTCCTTGTTAAGTAATTACACCAAAATTTTAAAACATATAAGGCATTTTTTAATATAAATATACATATGATATCTCTGACCACTTATTTGACAACTCCTTGCTGAAAAATAATAATCTTCTGGGAGTAAAGTTTTGAAGGAGGGTTCAAAGTAAAGATTATATTGATTACCATAAAGTTAATTCTTAGCACCATCTAGGGATGCCTCTGTGTAAGTACCACAACTTTTCCCTACTGGTCTCGCTTTAAGGCACACTGTCACCATTCAAACACACTCAGTGGGAGTTCTCTTTAGAGAGCCAGGTGGTTTCGGGAGACCCTGGGACAGCTCTGCATTGCTCTGTGTCAGAGCCTCTCTCTTTTCAGAGGGAACAGATGATTTCAGCAGCTAAGCATGATTTATATCAAATCTGAAAATCAAATTCACTTTACTCATATGTTGCAGTATGTTATGTGGCTTTTGGGATAAATCAAGCCCTAATGGCTGAGTGTTTGGTCCCAGTAATGCCTCAGAAATGGCAGTAGAAGCTCCTGCTTCTCTCTGAACATGGGCCTGGTTCAAGAAGCCGGCTTGGAGAAAAATATCAGAGTTGTTACAGTAAGAGGGGGCTTTGGAATGGAAAATAACTTAAAAAAAGATACCCTACTTCAGGGAATGGGATTTATATTTAATCCTTGAAGAATAGTTCTTCATAGAGTCACCGTTTGAACATGCCAGGTACCTCTCCTGTGTCTAGGTAGTATGCGTGAGATCTGATATATTGTGGCTAATGACAGGGCCCCAGAAAAAAACCCACATATTTTCCATGTGATCAGAATATATTTTCAAAACACCTAGACTCTGCAAAGCTGTTCTACATCGACAAGTTCAATGTTAGGTGCTGAGCTGGGTGTTACTCAGTGCTGAGTTTTCTTGATAGTGAGATGCCTCCCTAAATGCTCATCCAACAAGAAGCAACAATGCCTGTGTTTGTTTGTTTGTTTGTTTTAAATAAAAGTCTCTTTGCTCCTTTGCTGGAGGTACTTGCATGGATCAAAATAGCTTATACAGAATAATAGCATGAAAGAAATATTTTTTTTAAATCCCCCAAAGTGTTACAGTTGGCTTTTGTTTCTACTGGGGAATCCTACAACAGTTTTGAGGCTGACACAGCCTGAACCACTGCAGCTGCATTGGGCAAACCCCATGCTCGGGCAGGAAAGTTCATTAAAAAAAAAAAAAAAAAGCTTTCATGTTACTTAACTTTCAAAATAAAAGGAGAAACACTGGGAGCTGTGCCCTACACCAGGTGAGAGATTTTCTGAGGGGAGTTTTCTGGCTGTTGCCATTTTACGCAGTTTCTGTTTGTTGGTTTTTTCTGTATCATTAAAGGGGATACTTTGATTTCAGGCTGGTCATCTCTGTGGTTTTGGTTAGTTTACAGAGAACATGTTGATAAAATATACAAAGCCAGGAGGATTTTCTGAGTGTTCAGGTGATAACAGATCTATTTGGGGGGATTAATGCTGCCTTAGGTCTTTCCCCATGTGAGAAAGTATTTCTTATTATATGAGTAGAGAAGACTTATCAAAAAAAATTAGGCAGTGATTTAAAACAGATTTTACTGGTTTGGACCCTGCAGAGTTATGCCTGATTTTTGTAAAATGTGCTCAGCTGTGACCAGGGCCAGCTGTCCGCCCAGTCCCATGTCACTCAGGCAGCCTTTCAGTCTCTTAAAATGATTTAATTTGCCATCCTGGCAAAATATCATCCTTGTGAGTTAGTCCGCAGGCAGTTTTGGGGAGCTCAGTGCCATGGGAGCTGCTGTGGTGTGTGAAGGGCAGCCTAAGGCAGGTTGTGTGTTTCTGAGGACCTGGCATGATGAGGGCACTTCAGAGACAGGGACATTACACATGCCTGCTCGCCAGCACTGGAAAATCTCTGTGGTGCTTCATAAAAGCAGAGGTCAGTTCTCATGCATGATCAACATGATCAGGGCTCGGTGCTGGTGGCATATTTCCAGTAAATATAGATGCACCAGCAGCCTACATGGGAAAGTGTCAATGCTGAGATGGTTCCCTGATTGTTCCAGTGTGAAGTCTGATGCAATCCGTGGCGAGACTGTGTCGTTGGGGTCATAGGCTAATGAGGGCAAGAGAAGCACTTCTAGAAAAAGGAAGCAGGACAGTTGGTCATCCTTCAGTTCAACCTCTTCAAGCCTTCTATGCCTTTTATTTTCTTCCAATCATATTTAAAGTTATTAATACACTATTAAGAGAAATCCCCATGAGGAGAAGACATAAATATGGTAAGTAGGTACTTGGACAGACCATTTGAAAGTGTTTGTCAGTATTTTAAGAACTCTGGGAAGATTTATGGGGGATGGGGGGAGGAGGAGGGCTGCTTTCCACCAAAACAAAACTCAAGGGGTTGTTGTCTGTCTAAATACCATTGCAGAGATTGGTTGTCATGCTAAAAGTTGGTTTTGGATGTGTTTTTAGATTCTGCATGCAACAGTGCTCCTGGATCTGGTCCCAGCTCTCCAAACAACAGCTCCAATAACATCAGCGCCGAGAACGGAATTGCAGGATCAGTCACGAGTATTCAAGCAGAGGTACAGAGCCTTTCCGCACCCTGGCTGTTAACACTTGGGTTTCTCATCACTTTTTGCAGAGTTTTAGGAATTTGTGTGTACAAACCAGTGTGCACCGCGGTTTAAAAAAAAAAAAAGGAGAAAAGCCCCAGATCGCAGATCGTGACTTGGAGCAGGCTTTGGGAATTACCTCTCAATCTGGGCTGACAGGGTGCATTATCTGTTTATTAAATCGAGTTTGAGCCAGCTCACAAGCTGCTTATAGTTACTTGTAGTGATTTTGTTGCGAGCAGAGGGTAAAAACAATGTGATTTAGCAAGGTGAAGCACGTAGAGTGTTTCCTGGTCAAATGCAAGTATCTTAAAATCTGGGGAGTCTGTTCTCGTATATTGTCTATAGAGTGAATTTGTGGCGTGCAGTAGGTTAGTCTAAATATGGCCAAACCAGAACTGGATTAAGGAGAACAGATTTAACCTTTTCCTCCCCACACAGGGATTTGAAAGCTTGGTGCCTGATGCCACATACTAGTTTATAATCCCATAAGCTTTCACCATCACTTGAGGCATCTTCTGCGATGTCAAGGGCAGGGTCTCCAGTAAACTGGAGTTTAAATTCAAAACAGCAGCTCCTGGGTTCAGGGTTACGTTTCTAGAGGGAGATGTTGGGATGTTAACTGGCTCCCACCATAAACCTTACGTAGAATCAAATGGTTTGGGTTGGAAGGGACCTTAAAGATCATCTAGTTCCAGCCCCCCTGCCATGAGCAGGGACACCTCCCACTAGACCAGGTTGTTCCAAGCCCCATCTAGCCTGGCCTTGAACACATCCAGTGATTGAGCAAACATGCAGAAAAACAGTGTTGTTGTGTCATGTCACTGGTGCATTTCTTTTTATCCAGATTACCATTAGATGGTCTCCCCATGAATATGATGTCTGTCTGAACATCAGGGATGTAAGAACAGGCTTGGGCTTGTTCTCCCCAGATTGTCATTTAGAGCTGAAAAGGACTTTTTAAAGGATAAATGTAAGCTGTTATTGCTTTCTGGTTTTGTACAGATTTTCACTTTTGTTTTTATTTCTAATTTAGTGTAACAACATTTAACACAGGCAATATGCATTCTATTCCACCCTCTTCAATACCAAATTATCCAACAGATGTCTACATCCACTCTAGTCTATTGTTGACCTCACAAGGTTGGGTTCTACAAGAAAGCTGGGGAGAGACTGTTTACAAAGGTCATGTAGCAATAGGATGAGGGGCAATAGTTTTAAACTAGAGAAGGGTAGATTTAGATTGGATTAGGAAGATGTTCTTTATACTGTGAGAGTGGTGGAACATTGGAACAGGGAGGTAGTTGAGGCCCCATGCCTGGAGACATTCAGGGTCAGGATTGATGAGGCTCTGAGCAACCTGATCTAGTTAAAGGTATCCCTGCTTACTACAGGGCAGGTTGGACTAAATAACCTTTCATGGTCCTTTCCAACCCATTGCATTCTGTGATTCTAAGAGTTAGGCATTTACTGTAGAGATGAGGATGGCATTATGTGGAGTCTTCATTTGACAATGGAAGCTGAAGCTGTGCTAAAGAGATGTGGCTTTCGAGATGACCGATGAGCCCATAGTAGTTTGGAGCAGACCTAGGGAAAGGTATCTTATGTACAGCATTATTTATCAGGTTTGTAGAACTGGAGACCAGCTGAGCTGAGGGCCATTTTAGGTATGTTCATGTTAGCCCCAGGAAGACTAGTGTGGAGTTTGCTGATCCAGGGGCTGTCATTCTTCTCTATATTTAGCAAACTGCAAATCCCTCGTTACTGCTGGTGGAAAAACTAGAGGATTTGACAATTTCTTGTGATAGAAACAGAGCAGGCAGCTTCCTGCAAGTCAAATGATAGCTCCTGCAGGTACCTGTGAAGCTGAAGTCATCTCCTTAACCATTATATTTTTTCAGTAAAACCATTTAAGCTAATCATCTCTAACTAGATCACCAATACCTAATAAAATGGACAGAGACTATAAAAAACCCCACTTTTCATCAAGTTCTCATAATGCAGCAATTTGGTAAGTTAGGCTGAGGCATGGGTGGCGCAGACAACTTGGAAAAAAAAATCCCTGTATTTCCAAAGCCTTTTCCTGGCAGTGGTATTTGACTCTTTTGTGACTGTATCGCAGTGGGTCACTCACAGTGATGCTGCTGCATGGGAGGAAAAGAGCAGCATTTGATGCACAATCTCCAAGCAACCTTTGCATAAAGGAGGAAGAAAAACTAGTGTTTGTTTCCCTAAAAATAATGTCTGGAGGATTCTTTTTCACCTTTTATAATTATTGGAAAACAGTAAAAATACCACATACAAATAATTCTGCAATTCCAATGTTAAAACTGTTCAGTACTCTGTAGAATCATAGAATCATTTTAGTTGGAAAAGGCCTCCAAGAACATTGAGTCCAACCATTAACCTAACTCTGCCAATTCCACTGCTACACCATGTCCCTCAGCACCAAATATGCACAGGTTTTAAATATCTCCAGGGATGGGGACTCCACCACTGCCCTGGGCAGCCTCGGACAGGCCTTGACAACCCATTCAAG
>JAAGNO010125906.1:0-17411 GCA_033439905.1 Ceryle rudis
TGATGTAATTACCATCAGGGAGTTGGGTTCCATACTGGTTTTGTATATATTTGTACATATTCTATTTTATGATTATTATTATTCTCATTCAAGCTGTTCTAGTTTCCTTTTCTAATCACTAAGTGTCTCTCCCTTATTCCTTTTCTTTTCCCCTGTGGGGAGGGAGGGGGGTTAACAAAGAGCGTCTGTTATAGGTCTAAGGGGCTGCCCCCTAAACCGTGACACACATGCACAGAAGTTTCTTGATAGATATTCGTGGAATATCCTACTTACTCCAAGGTCTGCTGTGAAAACAGATAAGCAAGTTGGGTTTTTTTCTATCATCCTGCATCACTTTTTCTGAGTCAAGTAATTGTGATAAAGGTCCAAATGGTATGTGTCCTTTACCACCACAAGATTATGAGTGCATATTATTACAAATGAATGAAGTCTTGAGATGACTAACTTATTTGCTTATTTTTCATTTCCTTTGGAGTATGATAAATTAAGCTGTCTTCTGGAGTACATCTACACTCCAAATCACAGATATTATAGAAGAGAGTAGGATGAGATGATGTTGCAGTTTCATGGGCAATCTTAATGACTTAATGCTTTTAAACCAGCACTTGTATTTTCTACCATGTCTTATAACTTTGACTTTTAAAAATCCATAAAAATGATGTGTTCGTACAGATTGAGAGGTTTTACAATGAATGTGTGAAACCAAATGGTGCTGAAATTTGAAAGAGGGCATCAGTCAGAAAACCAAAAGTGCAATAGCAAGCAATGTATTCTTAACTGCCACCAGTTTTGGAAGGACCTGCTTGTCCCAGGGTCTACTGTTAGCTTCATTTTTCCTTCTCTCCAGGAACAGACACGTGCCGTCTTCTTCAGCCTTTCAAAGATGACGCAAAAATGCAACCTACTGTCTGTAGAGTGACAAGCCTTTGTCATTTTAGTTTACTGGCCTGTGCCTGATAGAAATCTTAAAGACAGAAAGACTGGGCCTGTTTTAGCATGTCACTGAGTTCAGCCTTTATAAAACTTCAACTTCTCAAACACTGAGAATATCACCATAAGGGTTCAGCTGTCTTAATCGAGGCCTGTTTTGGTGCAGAGCAGCTGTGTGAACTTGGTTCAAATTTACAGAGGAAACTGTTATTAAAATTGTGCAAAAGACCATGAACTGAAGCCATATATGGTAAGGAAAGTAAAACCACAGAGTGACTGCTGAAACACGGCTAGTCAGCCACTGGTTATTCAGATTGAAGATGAAAAATACCATCTTGAAAAGGTATAAACCCCAAGGAATAGTAGAAAATTGGAAGACAGCGACTGAGCAACATCAAGAATTAGATCATTCCATGAAGCATCAAAGATTGATCCTTATCCACCTACTTGTCTAGCAATAATACAGAGTCTCATTAGGGTGGTAAACATGTTAATGTTCAGCCAAGTAGCTCATTAGTCCCATCTAGCTGTTGTGCATAAGCCAGTACATATGTTTTTTTGCAATTGTTCACTTGTATTTATCCTGTTTGCAGAGTCCTGCGATAATAGTTTCCCCAATTAAGTGACCAGAAGGTGGAAGTTTACAAGTACTTAGTTTTTCAAACATTGCCCACCATTAGCAAGGCAAATATAGTCATGAGTTGCTGATTCCTCTTAAGAGTGTAATTCATATCAAACATACCCAGCACACCTGCGGCTGAAAAAAAAAAAAAAAAAAGGAGGCAATTAAAATCATTGAACACAGAATACTTCCTATAACCAACTATACTGTCTTTCATTATAGACTGGCCCTTGGAAGCCTTCAGAGTGCTTCAGGGACCCCTTCATCCTCGTTTGCTGTCACTGATTAGGGATACTCAGCTGTAACTTTTGATTATAACTTCTGATGTCCCTATCCAGAATTTGAACAACTGTGTGGGCAGTTACCACTGAGTTTGTACATCTCTTTGTGTACTGCATGCGTAGGTCCCCATCCACAACCACTTTGCTTCTGCTGCACCTTTCCCTTGGCCACAGGCAAGAACAATGGCAGTATTTACAATGCTGTCAGGCTTTAGTGCAATACTCTCAAAGTGCTAAGAAGATCCCAAATACAAGGATCATGATGCCACTACTGCCACACAGTATTGAAAGCAAATTGCTGTAGACTGCATTCACTCAACAATGCCAGAATGATTGGTTTGACTGCTGAGCCAGACAGCAGTGGGCCTGAAGAAAACAGGGCAAAATCACAGTGTGAGGCCTCCCAGGTCTATTTATACAGGAACCAAGGGAATATCTGTCAGTTTGAGTTACACAGTGAAGTAAATGTTAGCTGCATTCACACAATGAGTACATCTCACGTTTAAAGGGTTTTAGGGCAGCTGGGGCATCTTTGAAGGGCAGCTGGTTAATCAGAACTCAAGTGAGTCACCTTTTCAGTCTGTACAACTCTGGCAGAGATTCCCCAGGTGTAACAGCTTCAAAAGGAGGCTTTTAATACAGGTATAGGGAAGGAGAAATGTAGTTTGGTGGGGAAAAAAAAGTTTCCCACAACATATTCGTCAGTCAGTGTTCTCATTGCATCAGTTCTGAGGAAGTCACTCTTGACCGTAGATCAAACATAAAACAAAGCAGGAGCCTAATACATCTGGGGCTGAAAGCACACTAGTCCCCAGGCATATATGCAGTCAAATAAAGATACGCTGTTCTCATTACAGACACCATATAGAGATCATCTGTGCATGCATAATGTCTATTATGGATGGATGTCTACCAGTCCAGTGCTGACTAGTCTAATGATTTGGCTACAAGAGACAATGATCCACTAGATGAGAGAGAGGAGATGACCTAATAACTAGTGGCCTACTGCCAAAACCTGTAGACTCAACAGGTATGTAAGAGAAGGCTTACCTGAAAAGGTGTTGTCTCCCTCTCTCTTCCACAGAGGCATGAGAGAGGCTCAAGGGTGCCTGTATCAGAGGAGACTGAATGTCTTATTGGTTGTGCTGTAAGTCCTGGTTTTGTCTGGGATAGAGTTAATTTTCTTCCTAGTAATTGGTACAGTGCTGTGTTTTGCATGTAGTGTGAGAATAACGTTGATAGCATGCTGACGTTTTAGTTGTTGCTAAGTAGCAGTTATTGGGATCTTATGAATGTTTACAAATATCCGAAGGGTGGGTGTCAAGTAGAAGGGGCCAGTCTCTTGTCAGTGGTGCCACTGAACAAGAGGTAGGACAAGAGGTAATCATCACAAGCTGGAACCCAGGAAGTTCCACTGTAACGGGACAAAAAACTTCACTGTGAGAGTGACAGAGCCTGGAACAGGCTGCCCAAGGAGGTTGTGGAGTCTTCTTCTCTGGAGACTTTCCAAACCCTCCTGGATCTGTTACTGTGTGGCCTGCCCTGGGTGACCCTACTCTGGCAGGGAGGTTGGACTCAATGATCTCCAGAGGTCCCTTTCAACCTCTACCGTTCTGTGATTCTATGTTCCTAAGTTAAGGACTTTTCAGTTTCCTGGGCTCTGACAGTGAGTAGATGTACAAGAAGCTGGAGGGAAGCACGGCCAGGACAGCTGCCCTGCACGAGCCAAAGGAATATTCCTTACCACAGAATGTCACACTCACTGTGTACACTGTGGGGACTTGGCTGAGGGGGCAGATTGCTGCTCGGGCATTGGTCAGCGGGTGCTGAGCGTGTGCACTGCGCATCACTTGTGTTTTCTTGGGTTTTATTTCTCTTTATGTTATCTTCCTTATCAATATTAATTTTTATGTTTATTGTTATTATGATGTTCTCTTTCACTTTAGTTATTAAACCATTCCAATCTCAACCCACGAGTTTTGTCTTTTATTCTGATTCTCCTCCCTGTCCCACTGGGAGTGGGGAGGAGTGACTGAGCAGCTGCATAGTGTTTAGTTGCTGGCTGGGGTTAAACCACAGTACTGTATTTTACAGAAGTGTTTTAAAAGCAGCAACAGGCACCAGTAACAGTGACAAGGATATGCAGTTTTCACTGAGTGGCTGAGGAAAATAATAAAAAATATTAGAGCAAATATCTGTCTCCCCACTGTTATCCACGTTTGAGTTATTAAGGTACATCAAAATTGACTATTGGGCAAAAATAGATAGATCTAAAGCAAAAAAAACTGGTTTTGCCTTTCAGTTCAGTTATTATTTATCTGGTTCCTTCACTAGGGACTATAGAAAATGTTGAGTGACACATTGTCATCTTCCTCTCCATTACCAAGGAGAGCTAGTCTTGTTGCTTGACAGAAATGGAAAAATTTGGGCACTAATTAATATTTCAGTGCTGACATCTGCTCTATGGTGAGGCCTCTCTTTGGATTGCTCCTGGCTTGGCTCACTTTGATGCTGAATAGAAACAGAAATAGAAACAGACTGGCAGTCTGTTTCTCTTTTTGTGTTGTAATGCTGTTCCCAGGGTGACTGGAGTGTGGGGGTTAAGACATCAGGACTCCCAGACTCTCACCTGGTTTAGGAAGGCAGAATGGTCTGACCCTTATGGAGCTCTTGTAGACATGGGAGAGCTGTGCTTGGTTCTTCTCTCCATCTCATTATTCCTACGTGATCTGAAGGGAAGTTACTGGGTGAGGGATTCTTCTTTGCTTTCAACAGGGAAAGGTTAAGTGTCTCATTTCACATCAGGTCAAAAAACTTAAACTATATGTTTAGACACTCTATTGAGATAATAGAGACATCTATGTGTCTTCTGAGAAGAATTCAGCTAACTTTATTAATCTCCAGAGCTAAGATAGGATGAATCACCTTAGTGAACTGCTTCTCTCTCTCCCTTAACTTGGATGAGGTGGTTCTTACCCTTAGTCTTTCTCTGATTTCACTTCCCAGCTGCAACATGCTTTACAGTTTTCTATCGGTAGTGCTTGTAAGGTGTTGCTTTAACAGTGTTGTAGACCTTAGCTGCCAGTACAAATGAATCACATTGCTCTGCCCTTATTAATTATTTGTTAGCCACACTCAGTTTTTCTAAATTAAAGTAAGGTACATTAATTTTATGCCCACAGTGTATCTGAATCCCAGAAAAAGTAGCCATGGGACAGCTTTGGTTGAAAGACTGCACAAATTTTTGTCTGTTGTAAAAGAACAGTACATACAACAAAAGGACTCAGGAGATGATGGAGACTGTAAAGTGCAGGACACACTTAGCTGTGGAAGCAGTGGATTCAAGATTTTTATAAATGAGATAAATTAATATCTGTCAGATTTGAATTATGTCAGGCTGGTTTTACCTTTGGGCAGTAAGGTGGATCAAGGACCTTTTGTGGTCCTCTGCACTATCATTTTTTAAACACTACATTATTTCTTTTACTTCAGATATAATGCAGATTATTTGGTGCTCTGTGCTCTGACTTTGTCTCTCTCTTAGAGTGGCATAAATGTAGCATCACTGAATGTACTCAGAATTAACTTTGAGAATAAAAATTATCCCCATCTGCAGTGCTCTCCTGGTAGAGAATTTGTTGAATGTTGGATATCTACTCAGAAAGGTAAGGTAAGATTTATTTCACTGAGCTTTAAACATTTCAGTTATGGTTCTCTAACCATAACTTAATTGTGCAGGGCAGAAGCATCTACAGTTTCATTCTATTGTAAGACAAGTATCTAAAATGGTTGAGAAGCATCACCCTGGAGGTACCTATCTCAACAGAATATAAACGGAAGCAAACCAACTATCTCAGACCTACACAACTCTTACACTTCTGAAATTAAATTAGGTGGAACTACCCCTTTAGTGAAGACTGCCTTTCAGCAGTAAAGACGTACAACCAATACTTTCTTTGTCAGCTGGATGATACTGTTTGAGTCAGGAATTCAAGCTGGTGTTCACCCTTATGCTGTTTACCTTACAACTAATCTCCCTGAAAATTGTCTTTCCTGCTCCATTAACATTTTTTGACAGCAGATAAACTTTATAGATCTTGATATGTCTTAATGCCTAAGGGATATTACTCAGAACTACAGCAGTTCTGGCTGCTTGGAACTTCCCATTATTACTTCAACAGCCTTTACTTTGGCTTGTCATACTGGAACAAGACTCAGTGTGACAGTGTTTTATCAGTAAGTGGCTGCTATTTGTAGTTGCAGTGAGCCTTTGGCACTGATGACAGAAATATATCACAACTCAGTAACCAATGGACAAAACTGTGCTTCACCACCTGAAGCTGTTATTGTAGAACGGGGTAAGGAGTGCAGAGGGTGTGAGTGGTTTGCTACTGCTCCTAGCAAACCTAGCCATTCTGCCATGAATATTAGCTGCCAGCACTAATGTTATTGCGTCAAGAGTAATCCTGACAGGGAAATCTGGGGCAATATATTCTTTTTCTTTATGGCATTAAGTATCAAATCCAAAGTTTCTCTTAGCAAGGGAGTCACACCTTCTTTGACCATTTTTCTGAGTTCAGAGTTCCCCCAAGGAAACCCAAAAGTCAGTGCACACATCATCTACCAGAGACAGAGGACAGCAAATAAATATGCATACACTCCTTATTCAAATCCTTTAATTCCACGTGTCCAAGACTTGGTCTACAAGGTAATGGTGCTTCTCATCACAGACAATTTTAACCTTCTGTAACTGATACATATAGTCTAAAACGGTTGTCTACACTCCCCCTGTGTTCAGTAGAGACATCCAGAGAGTGGTTAATTCCGTGTTTTTGCAAGCATGTAAAATAGGTGGGGTTCATCAGCACTGGAAATCCTGCCTGTTTTTATTGATTATTGTCCTGGGTTCAGCTAGGATAGAGTTAATGTTCACCAGAAGTTGGGAGGGGGCCACAGCCAGGGTAGACAACCAAACTAGCCAATGGGTTATTGAATACCATACTGACATCATGCTGTCACCATAATGATGTCATATAAAGGCAGGGGGTGAGCCAGACAAAGCTCAGGCTCAGGGGCAGCTACATTCACTATTTTCTATTCTCTATTGCTCTTTCTGTGTATTATTCTGTTGCTGTTGTTATTGCTGTTGTTGCTATTGCTTTTCCTTTGTGTCATTTGTATTTTATTCCGGCTTCTCCTTCCCCTTCAGGTGGTGGAGGGGGCAATGAGTGAGCAGCCACATGGTGGCTTTCTGGGTCTAAACCACAATGATTATGTAGGTCCTGATCTGCAGCTTTGAGAAACCTAAATCCTGGTGACTTAAACCCTACCCTAAACATCCAAAGATACAAGTGGTCTATAACATTAAGATTCTTTCATTTCAGAGTAGGTTAGACTTAATGCTATGAACTCTTAAAAATCTAGGAGAACACTGCAGGGGTTTGGGATGAATGTAGGAAGTGTGTTATTTATTTTTGTTACCTAATTCCTTCCCCACTTACCTCAGTTCCATTTTTAACATGTCACAATCCATGCTTTTCAAGTTTAGATCTTTGACAAAAGAAGAATGATGAAAAGGAAACCTGCAGGTTTCAGAGTAGAATATTGATGGCCTGATTCTTCCCTGTGTCAGATAGACCTGTGGTACACCATGCTGACAGCACACCTTCTGCTCGCACTGAGTTCTTAACAGTGAGGGAAGAACTAGTGATGTGGCTTCATTACTCAATTCAGCTATAGATTTGGAATACCCCAAACTTCATCATGCCTTGCATCTGGAGGCCAGGGACGATCTGCTTTCAAGGTAAACAATTTTTTTCTTGGAGAAGATTATGGAGCTAAAGCATCTTTCTTTGTCATGGTCCTATTAGGAATGCAAATTTGGTTCCATCTGTCTACTCCAGATAGAGCTGGTAATACTGTTGTAGACAAGACTGTGCCTGCTTTGTAAATGCAGTTCCACGTTATAGCCATTGAAATATTTTGCAGCAATCACCTTCCTATAAAAGTGCAATGACTTTAAAATCGCTCATGTATGAAAATGTCTTTATCTAGGGTCTCCCATTATAGTGATTTTGTAAGAAAATAATCTGTACTGTCAACAGGTCTGTTCACCACTAACAAGTTGTCAGTAAAAGACTGGAGGGTTGTTAGAGGCACCCACAAGCATTATTCCCAGCCTTATTTAAAAAATCAGAAATGGCTTCTCTAGTACTTGGATAAACAGATAAAACTGTGAATGAAGACAAAAGACCAGATTTCAGGCAGCTCCTTTCCCTAGAAGAGTTAGTCTTGCTTCTCTATTAAACAAGTTAAAAGCAAATGGCCTGATTCTCACCTGCATAGACTCAGTAGAGTGCTACCCAGGGTTCAGAAAGTCCACACCAAATGGAGAAATGCTAAACTGATAGAATGGAGTGTTTGGTCTGTTCTATGCCTGCTGCAGCCAAGGCACTGCTGTGGCCATAAGCCTTTTTTCATAGATTTCCTAATCGTGTGCTGGCACTTGCACATAGTCAGCATGGCCAGGGTTGAACAGGCCCTTACTTGGCACCTATGATGGGATCAACCCATGTGCTTCTCAAGCAGGGAAGCAGTAGCTGCTGTTCATCCACACATCCTTGCTTATCACCTTCAGCATCTCCATGACCAAAGAGTCCGGGATTTTAGGATTTTATCCAATTTCAGAGCAGAAGCACACAGCATTCTAGCACTATCTTCCCCAGAAATCTTTTCCTCTAGACTTAAGTATGGGAGACAGTAAGAAAACACTAGCTGCAGACCCCCTAATTGAGGAACCGCAACTATCAGAGTTTAGTATTCTGTCTTAAGAGTAGGTGCCTGGGGAGTAGGTGCTATAGCCCAAAGAAGAAAACAAACACAAACACTTGTCTCTCCATCCCCCTTTCCCAAAAAAAGTTTTTTTATTGTCAAGGTACTGCTTAAAATGTCTCCACGGTGCTGTGAATTTGCATGTTAGCAGATAATAAGTAGATTTAATTACATGCAGAGAGCAAATATACCCCAGTGGTGCATAAAGCACAGTGAGATTCTCTGTGTCCCTGGCATGCAGAACTGCCTGTGGATGTTATATTAGGAGGTGGGTACTGAGTCAGGAAGGTTTGCAATAGAAAGATGAGGATAGTGGAGAAAGCAGGGTGTTGTTGTACTACCAAATGAGGAAAGGAAAAGGAGTTCACCTTTTATTGAGGAAAAGAAAAACAATACAAAAAAACTCAAACAAAACCAAAACAACATCAAAACCAACCAACTGGTCAAATTGATAATGGAAGAGGAGAAAGCTATGCTCCTTGAGAAGATCTAAATGAAGTTTTCTGGCAGTGTAAGTAAGGATGGGATGTGTCAGGATAGAAAAAGATGGCTGGAGGAGGAACCTCCAGGAGTCTCTCATACATGATGGGTCTTTAAAAGCAGTGAAGGTCTCTTTGTTGCTCTGGCTCTCTCTTTTTTTTCTGCCTGACTCCCTGGTAGGAAGGGTGGATGGCAAGCATCTCTTCCTGTGCAAGTGGGCCACAGGTCTGGAGAGCTTCTTTGATGAAAGCAGTGCAAGTCCTGTCAGTCAGCATGATGGCCTGTGGGAAACAGGTCCACCTCAGGCTGCAGATGCTGCTGATCCAAAAGGTTTTGGAAAGCCAGGGCCGTGCATCGTGTAGCACAATGATGCGCATGGCATCACAATGCAAATGAACTGGAAGCAGATACCTGACCTGCAGATGGAATATAGATTTCTCCTGTCTTCTGCCTGTTCCTAGTGTCAAAATATCTCTGTGTCCCTAAGCTATACAATGCCTACTGCTGTTTAGGTGAGCAAAGCGGATGACTGCCTATGGCAGTAGACCAACAAAAGCAGTCAGGAGCACTGAGTCCACTATTTGGCTATTTCAGAGCCCAGCGGAGCCAAGCCCCAGCATGTGTGGGTTGTTGGGTACTGCTGAGCCTCTCTGTCCCATACCTCCTTCAATGGGAAAATGTGCTCCTGCCACTGAATGGGAAGACCTGATAAGTAAAAATTAGAGGATTGATCTAGAGGGTGGCCCAAGGCCACATTAATGTGTGTGTTGGAAGAGCTATTTGAGTCCTACTACTCAGGAAAGCTGGAAATACAAACGAGGTTTGTCTCAATGTGTTATATCAATTTGGGCATAAGATATCAGAAGACATAAAGCTGTTTATTTGCTCTCCTGTAGTAGCAGAAGTCCTTTGCTCTCATGGTACTAAGAGATCTTTGGTAGCCTACAGAGCACATTTAAATGAAATACTATATCCCATAGTCATTAAACTAGGTGCAGAACAGCTTAAAAACAAAGGATGTGACTAACAAGTTTGTTGTAATTAACATTATGGGCATATATAAAAGTGCAAGAAAAGAATACATCAAATTACAGAAGCTGGAGGAAGAAGAGAGAAGTACCGGTCGCGGAACATTTTTCTGTTTCATTCTTGGCAATATTTGAAAAGAAATTAAAACATTTTTTTCCTTAGGATTAAAAGCTGATTTTTTCTTAGTCTTTTACAGGGCTGAATTTTAAGGAAAATTACTTACGCAGAGAAGAGGAATGAGCAGCATCTGCAGCCTACAGTAAATAAATGTTTGCCAGTGAGGTTACAGCACATTAGATTTACTTTTGTTCGAAGTAAATTTGTGGATGTCACTTTAGCTGTTAAAGCAGAGGATCAAAAAGTTGAGCTGTTTAAAGTCCTGAGAATCCAGCTGTTAATCTTCTTAGAGCAGAATTTGTAGATTAGATATAATTAAATAGACTTTTTTTGTGGGTGGGGGA
This sequence comes from Ceryle rudis, assembly GCA_033439905.1. Classification (NCBI taxonomy): domain Eukaryota; kingdom Metazoa; phylum Chordata; class Aves; order Coraciiformes; family Cerylidae; genus Ceryle; species Ceryle rudis. The sequence continues at coordinate 10,635 of JAAGNO010125906.1, forward strand.
AATAACTTAGGCAACCACACTGCTATAATCATGGATATTTATACCTTAAATAAATAATTTAAATTACCATTTTCCTTTCAGTTTTGCTGTTAGTACGGTGTCTTGATAGCATGGGCGGCTGTTCTTTGGGAAAACGGGTGTGAATTGTCCAGCCACTGAGGCTTTTGGAGAAGAACGTTTATAACTCCCAAACACCTGCATGGCTTCCATCATAAGTCTTTAAGTCAGTGACATTACAGCACTCAGACATCATTATCCAGTATCAAAATCCATTTCCTATTTTTAAGGTGTTTTAGAATTGTGAAGTCCAAGAATGAGTCGTTATGGTTCATTTGTTTTTCAGGTTTAACTAAATATTTTTTTTTTCTCTTGGTTATAAAGTATTGTCTTTCAGTTTTCAGTTTGGAAACACACACATTCTTCTACCATAGAAACTTAAAAAGGTGTTTGTATACCTGTGTCTGTGTCTACTGCAAACATTTTAAAAATCTCACGTCTCATTTTAAAAATCTCACAGATGACTTAATATTTATACATATGTATGTTTGTCTCTATCTATGCATGTACATGCTTATACACGTAGAAGCTGCATCCCTGGAGACATTCCCGGTCAGGTTGGATGGGGCTCTGAGTAACCTGCCCTAGCTGCAGATGGCCCTGCTCTCTGCAAAGACTGGATGGCCTTTAATGGTTCCTTCTATCCCAAAGCATTCCATGATTCTATATATGTATCTGCTATTAGATTTGGAACTCAGTTTGAGGCTATTTCTGATTTTTGGGACAGAGGGGACAATTTTTTAACACAAACATTTATTTTTCTGTTAAAATGTAGCTTCTGAGATAATAGGTCAGAAACTGATTTCTTTTAGGAGAAACTTAACATAATGATGGGACTTACTGATCTTAGTCTTTGAGAAAATATCAGATGTTCTCCATTCTGATAAAAGACATGAGTTGACAGAAGGCAGGCAGGTCAAATGAAAAATAATGTCCCATGATAGCGTAAAAGGAAAATGAGGAAAAAATGTCAAAAATAAAGTCAACATTAAGAGAAAATATCAGTCATTTTATATTTTTCCTGAAGTTCTGTCATGTATTCAATGTAAAGAACCTCATAATTTTTTATTTTATTTTTTTTTAAGCATGGTGAATTCTCAAACATTTCATTTAACAGGGAGGATTCTGAGTAAAGGATGAAATTCTTTGGCTGCAGACGAAGTTGTATATACGTTTACTACCTATCACAGTGGATATAGTGCAAGAAAGGAACACAAAGCCAGGTGGGGTTCATTCTCTTTGTGCACACAATAGTTTAGAATTTCATTTCACACATAATTTAATGTTTTCCTGGAAGAAAAAAGGAGCCTCTCTACACATGCCAAAAATGAGTGTACTGAGCACTTAGCATATCCTAAATCATCAGACATGGTTTAAACCATAATAGAGGAAAGGAAACATGTCCAGAAAAAAACCAAAACAAAACCAAAACAAACAAAACCAAACCAACCAAACAAATAAAAGCCAAACCCCAATAAATAAATCAATCAATGAAAACAAAACAAACAAACACAACCCACACCATCCTAATTTTAAGCAACTGTATTCTGGCTATATTGATTAAAATAATCACTCGGACTAAGATACCAAGAATCATGGATTAAAGCCAGTCGAAGATAATTTCTAAGGCACCTTTAATGATTGGATAGTTTCTGCCACTGAAAATTGGTGAAATTAGGTGCTTAGCTGTTTCTCAACAGTTCTAAAGAAGCCTCTGAAGTATATATTCTGGGTGTCAGCAAATTGGGCTATTTCCTTTTTTTACTAATACTGAATGGCAAGTCCCAACAGAAACAGGTATCATAACTCGCACAGGTAAGATACAAGCTTCTTTCACTAATGGACCGCAATTAAAGCTGTTTGAGCACTAATAATCTTGAGTGGCTACTGAGATTGGGTCAAGGAGTTTTCACAGATCTGGCTGGTGCTTTCTACCACCATGTAATGCCAGTATCCCAAAATTCGGATGACAGCTTTCTTTTGTTGGCTGGGAAGAGTACAGACACCTCCTGTGCATTAATAAGGTTACCTACTGTGCTTAACACATTGTGTGTTCATTTCTACTATCACTGGCCCTCTTAACTAGACAAGCAGAGGTTGCAAAGAAAGGCTTGGGAACAGTAGCAAGTGGCACATATTTTGGTGGCATTAAGCAGTAATGCCTCCAAAAGCAGTAAAACCATATGCAAGAAGATACAACATATGACAGCTCACAGAGCATGTGATGTAGCAAATTATCTCCCTTAAATTTAGGAGAAGAGATAGGTACAAAATGGTACCGTGTTTCATCTGGACCAACAGTGATGTTTTGTGGTAGGATATATCACTTTACAGGGGAGATTTCACTAGAAGTGTGTGGAAATTTGGGTGAGGCATAAGAGAGGGCTTGATTCAACAAGGACTGTAAACACTGATGTGTGTTTCTGAACATGAAGCATAAAGCTGGAATTTGTATTTTGCTTAGGGGCTCTGTTCAAACTTTAATTTGAACAGAAGAAGCCATTTAGTCTCCTCAGCCATTTGAGATCCTGGTCTGGGATAAACATCTGTTGTTCCATTCTTCTCTTGTTATGCTGATGTTATATCAGTGACAAGCAGGCTGGTGCCAGCCCTAGTGGCAATAAGTCATCTTTAGTAGTTGGACATCCAGGCTCACCAAGGAGAAGCAGTGCGACAGATTTCTGTCTGCCTGTAGATGAAGTGTCCTATTTGGTAAAAGAAAAGCAGCAAGCATGACTTAGTCATGTGTGCTGATTGGGACTGTGGGAGTCCACTCCAAGGTTGAGGTTTTGTAAGATCAGAGCCTGTTAAATCACTCTGCGTATAACTCAGCTTTACTATGGAAAACACAGCCTAAAAATAGGTGGTTTGTTCTTTCATACACGATAAGCCATTTTTTGTGAGTTGGCTATACTGAATTAGAAAGTTTTCTGGCTTTTCCCTAAGTGTAATTTCCAGACATTTCTCCCAATATCTACACATATTCCTGGGAAAAGGCTGTGCCTCATCTCTCATTAGTAATGCTCCACTATGTGCAATGGTAGGAATACTCCTAGGGCACAGTGTTCAGCTTACAGTTCAAAGGGCAGACAGTAGATCTGCTATTCCCCTTCCTCTGCCTCTACTCCATACCAATGTTTTTGGTCAGCAAAGAATACAATGTCAATGACTTCAAGGGTGGTGCAGATCTCTGGTGCAACTCTCATCTCTCATCTCTAGCAGTTTCATGTCCATATGTCTTGATTTATCCTGAGGATTGGTGGTATTAGTGAAAGAACTTCAGTAAAATGTAATAAAATCCTATTCTGTCATGACTTCCGTGTAATGTTTTTAACACAGGTTTTCTAACAAATTTCTCTTTTAAAAAAGCTATTAGCTATAATCTCTGCCCTTGCAAAATAAAAAAATAAAATTATCAAGCAAGCTATTGACTATAATCTACCAAGGCCTTGTAAAGCTCTTCCAACAGAGATTGAGGAACATCAGATTTATTGATTGATTTGAAATGTTGTATTTATTTGAAAAACAAACAAGCAACAGGTATGTACATGTTTCACTAGCAATTTCAGCTTGTTCCGTTTTGATAATGCTAAAAATTTTCTTTGAATGATTACATGGAGATCATTATATAAAAGGATATTTAGACAAATTTTTTGACGTTACTGAAAATATTTTGATCATCCTAATCCAAGATTAGATATTTTATGTTCGAGGAAAAATAGGACATTTTGGTTTCTTGCTCTAGTTTAGTATAACAACAGAATTTGGAGGCTGGAATTCCTTGCAGAGTGAAAGTATGACTTCCTAATCAGTTCTGATTCTTCAAAGGCAGGATAAGTAGTAATAAGCTTAATTTACAGCACAGAAAATGAGGATAGATATTAGGAAAATTTCCTGATACTTGTGGCTGATATGCAAAGAAGCGGTGGAGTATCTGGTGACAGAAATTTCTAAAACAGATTTCAAAAAACATGTTAGTGAATCCAGATGCAGTTCCTTCTGCCCTATGTGTTCTAGAACACAGCCATGTGTTCTCAAAAGAGAAGAGTTAACAGTCACAAAAATTCCAGGTTTTGTGACCAGGTGGACTTGTGTCGTTGATGGACTGGGTGGGGGGAGATCAGACCTTGGTTCTAAACTAATCTCAGACAAAGACAGTTGACATCTGGAGATAAGAGAATGGTAAATTTCAGTTTTCCTATGTAAAATGGGGAGTGACAATTACTAACCAATCATTTATCCTACTGTAGTTTCTCTTTTTACATTTTTTATGTAAGACCTGGCTTATTTGGTTGGTTGGTGGCAACCAGCATGGCTTCACCATGCCTGATAAATCTGGTGGCCTTTTACAATGGAGTAACAGCATCAATGTACAGGAGAAGAACAACTGATGTCATCTACCTGGACTTGTGCAAAGCCTTTGACACTGTTCTGCATGACATCCTGGTCTCTAAACTGAAGAGACATGGATTTGATGGACAGACGACTTGGTGGATAAGGAATTGTCTGGATGGTCACACTCAAAGAGTGATCAACAGCTCAGTGTTCAAGTGGTAACCATAACAAGAGGTGTTCTCCAGGGATTCAGGCTGGGACCAGTGCTGTTTAACATCTTTGTTGGTGTGACATTCAGGATGTCTAGTGCTTGTCTCGAACAATCCAAGAGATAAGTGATGTACTTGGGCACTCAGGATATCTGTTGTCTGTTTTAAGACATCTAAGAGTTAAACAAGATTTGTGGATGGACTAAAGAGATGTCTCAGCAACCCACCAAACCAGTTTACTCCCAGCCCGGACCTGAGAACTGGGGACTTGAGTGTGGGACATGCTGAGATTGGAAACAAAGGAGTTCTACAGCTGACTATGGGAGCAGAATGTCCAGTGATAACCAGACCTTGAAAACCACTGACTTAGCAGGAAAAGAGAAAGGGTGCCAGTCTCAAGCCACCTCCTGGGACCGAACCTCCTGGGGTGTCAGTTGACTCAACCTCCTCTTTTGCAACTATCTGCAGGACATAGCCCTGGCACCATAACCTATCTCGGAGGAGCATGGAGAAGATAGAAGGAGTTTCTGACCTGTACAGGGAGGAAAGCAGGGGTTCAGTGGGCAAGAACTGTACAAAAATCTGGGACACTAGGAGGAAGAGGAAGAAGAAGCACTTCCCCACCAACGACATCGCTGGACCATGGTGGTAACTATCCTATCGCTTCCTGTCCTCTGCATTTCTGCTTTCTCCTTTCTTTTCTGTCTCTGTTTTCTTCCCTGTCCTATCCACTCTAGGGACTTTGTTGTGTTACTCTAATGAAAGTTTGTCTGTGCATGTGACATCTGATCTCGTTTGCATCTTAATTTCACCATTCGGGATCACCTTGAAACCTTTTCACGGGTCCTGCTGGGCAACAGAGGGATGCAGCTGCTGTGTGGCTTATACCAGGGTAGGGAAGGCAGAATCCAGCTGCACCCAGCCTCCCACTGCAGTGACGAGTGTTAGAAAGCAAGGGGGTTCTGCCCAATCTCTTGTAAGACCAGACACCAACCCCAGTGCCTATTTGTGCACCTGATATCGTGTTATCTTTGTTTTGTCCTGGCAGGATCATAAAAAATGGCCACGTATACGAAATACTAGATCATGACAGTTGGCAACATAGACAGTGGGATTGAGTGGGCCATCAGCAGGTTTGTAGATGACACCAAGCTGTGTGGTGTGGTCAACATGCTGGAGGGAAGGGATCCATCCAGAGGGACCTGGACAAGCTTGAGAGGTGAGCCCATGCCAACCTCATGAAGTTCAACAAGGCCAAGTGCAAGGCGCTGCACATGGGTTGAGGCAACCCCAAGCACAAGTACAGGCTGGGCAATGCGTGGATTGAGAGCATCCCTACAGAGAAGGACTTGGGAGCACTGGTTGATGAAAAACTCAGTATGAGCCAGCAAGCAGTGAATGCAGCCCAGAAAGCCCCAAGTGTATCCTGGGCTGCATCAAAAGAAGTGTGGCCAGCAGGTCGAGGGATGTGGTTCTGCCCCTCTACTCCACTCTCATGAGACCCCACCTGGAGTATTGTGTCCAGCTCTGGAGCCCCCAACACAAGCAGGACATGGACATGTTGGAACAGGTCCAGAGGAGGGCCACGAAGATGATCAGGGTGCTGGAGCACCTCTCCTATGAGGGCAGGTTGAAAAATTTGGGCTTGCTCAGCCTGAAGAAGAGAATAAACCAATGTCTCAACTCTGTGTGTCAACTGTTTTTTGTACACCAGGTAAAGAATCCAGATTTGGAACTGCTTGCGGAGCAGGACATTGAGAGCACTGCCAGGGCAAGGGGTACATTCAGCTTCTGTCACTGGTCCCTCTCCTGCCCTGAGAGGTGAACCTAACTAGTCATCACTGCCCTCCCAGAAGGGGACCTAGCTACGGTTGCAACCTAACTGAAAGCCATCAACAGAAGAAATGTGTCAACCCAAACGGAGCTCCCCAGACACACAAGGGGTGTGCAGAGCTCTGGCTGCAGGGAGCTCCTGAGCCTGGCACTGGAAACGGAGGTGGCAAAGACAGCTATGTGTGGTGTGACCAGGTGAGTGATCTGCTCAGCCCAGTGGCTGAGCTGAAGGAGGAAGTGGAAAGCAGAATGAATTGTCCTGGTCTGCATGAGAACAGCAGTAATTCTGGTCAGTGCTCTCCCTCCCCAGCTCAGCTCTTCTGCCCCCCTGCCCTGGCTGCAG
>JAAGNO010130343.1:0-17047 GCA_033439905.1 Ceryle rudis
TCTCTTCTCTTCTCTTCTCTTCTCTTCTCTTCTCTTCTCTTCTCTTCTCTTCTCTTCTCTTCTCTTCTCTTTTTTTCACATTTTAAAATCAGCTTTAATTAGTACAATATACCCTTTATACCCTCTACACCCTCTTCTACCCAATATACCCTCTTCTTGCTTAGAGTCTTTTGCTTGCCCTCGTGTTGTGCAGGGAGCTAGGTGTACAGTTCTGCTGGCACCTTTGTCCAGCTGCATGGAAATCAAGGCATTTCACCAAGATGCTGAGACTACCTCAAGTTCTACTTCTTCCCTCCTGTGATGGAAATCTGTGTCACAAGGAGATTTTCTCACTGCTTTGTCATATAGGATTCATAAAGGCAAATGATGAAAGCATAAAAGCAAAATCTCCTTCAGTTTCACTCTGTGATGTATGTGAATTTTCCCTCTGAGAAACAAAAGGACCTATCTTTCTGTATTGTGGATGTGCTGTAGAATCTAGTCCTCCTCTCATCCTGTAGTACTGGGCGAAGTTGCTTCATGTTTTGTCATTCTAGAGACTGCATCCTGAGTTCCCTCTTAGCCTTGAAGAGCTTGAAAAAGTTTTTGTTACATTGGATGCTGATGGCAATGGCTCACATACCCCAGAGGATTTCACCACGGGATTCAGTGAGTTCAGAAAGCACGTCTCCTCTATAGAGCTATATTCATATTCTAAACTCTCCACATCAAGAAAGAAGCATTTTATCTTCACAATACACTTAATGATGCACACAGGGAGCCCAACTATTCCCTAGATATAGCAGATGAAGAAGTGGTCAAATTATGTCTATAAATAGACAAAAGGCTCTAGACAATTTCCCTCCTGTGTAAGACTGCAAGCCATGACACAGTGTGAGATGTAACCATCTGAATTACCTCTCTTTCAAGCCGTAGATCTATGAATCTACTCTCCTTAAGAGTAGATTTATGAACAAAATTTTGGAACATTGCCCTTGGGGAGAACATCTTGTGGTTTATTTCATATCAGGTCATAAGACCTGAAGGATAATTAAGATTCTCTCTAAAATTAATGTAAGACAATGTTGAAAACAGTGTTAATGCCACTGTACAGTTGTGGGAATACTTTCTGCAACAAATGAATTCTTTGAATTATGTCACACTATTTCAAAACAAAACAGGATTATGCAACTATTATTCCGCATGATGGGAGCTGATAAGTTCTTTTTAATTGCCTCCTTTGCAACAGCACTCTTACTGTCATGTTCTTTGCCTTTGTGAACTAGTTGTTTTCTCTCTAGCTGTGAGGTTCCAGATGAGATGACAATGTGAGGCAGTGAGATTGTGTTTGGCTGTTTATGCAGATTTTTTTTCTTGTACTTTGTCCTGGTTTGAGTGAGAACAGAACTAATTCTGTTCAGTGATTTTAATTTTCAGCTCAGTTCTTCTAAACCATGACATATTTAAATTAGCTCTGCTGACTATAAGCATCAGGTTTAAGGACTTTCTCCAGAAAACTGAATCACTTCTATGTGTCAATTTTAACATTACATCTCCATTTAAATACTATGCATAGGCCCAGTAAATAGGACCTTCTTTTTTTTGCAAATCATCAATCATTTGAAACTTTAATGCTCTCATGTCCTACCCCTCCCATTTTAGAGCTAGATCAACTGTTTTAATATGCTTTAACTTGCAAATTAACTTTATTTTAAAATGAAATTATAAGTTACTGCCTTACTTAAGTAAATTTTACATATTCCTTAGTTAATTAAGATTATATTCGTAAGTAATCCCTGCAAAATCAAAATTTCATGTTAAGGGAAGTTTCAAGTGGCCCCACCTGTTGGAGCACAGTCCAGAGACCCAGATGGATGCGGCTGCTGCTTTCCTATTTACAGGTTCAACTGGTAATGGGTGAACTTAAACATGATCCCAGAGACACCCACACATGTGCACACGCAGACGGACGAAGGACGGGCTTCACAGACCACCACGGACAAAGCACTGCTTTCAACAGCAGCTCTGTGTAGGATTCACTTAAAACATTAGGATAGACATCGTAAAGCATGCTACGTTTTAACCTGCTCTGCAGGACTGATGGGATACAGGCTAGGTAGTACATTTGGCTAGGTGATGATGTTGGTGTTACTAGTAGAAACAGAAGTCTTACTAAGTAAAGGCTGCTTTAGAAAACTAGAGAGTGGAGAAAGCAGAGCAGTGTCTGGATAAAACTTGTACTGCCCCAATTCGTATGGGAGAATCCCTTTCATATTTCTAAATTTACTGTAGCTTCTCCTTGCAACATTTTCTGTTGTCAAGATGCTTTGCTAATGCCCTCTCACGTAAAGGGCAACTCCCCTCCTTGTATTCCCTTCCAGTCCTTCCTAAAAGGCCTGTATCCCTTTATTGTAACACTCCCAGTCATGGGAGCCATCCCACCATGATCTAACTTTTCTGTTATTAATAGAAGTATGTGTGTGAGTCAGATGGAGGGAAATAAGTGTGACTGCAACGTAGCTTTCTGTATGCAGTTTATACAGGGATTTGAGGTATGCCTTTGGTCATGCACTAAAAAGAATGTTAAAATAGAAGGTATGTTTTAGCGATACCAATGCTGTGGTTATTTTAGATTCCGAACTTTTATTTAAAGATATCAAGAAATAAGGCCCCAACATTTATAAAATACTTGTTGCTGCAATTTGTCTTTTGTTTATGGAGGGCTGAATTTTTTCGGTATTTGAATTTTGAGGTGATTTACCAAAGTTTAGACATAACTGAGGACAAAGTCAGGCGTAGAACTCGGCGATCCTCTTGCCGTGCCTCACCCTTTTGTTGTTTCATTGTACTCCCTTTTCTTGTAAACAAGTGTAGGTGTTTCCCTCACATATTTACTGTAAAATTTGATCTTTACTATATTCCTCTTCAGTGACATTGTTTCTTACAGCAAGTTCTGAAAATGCTAATGTGTGTAACTTCTAATTCTTAGGCCAGTTTCTTTTGGGGCAGATTGCTTTGAATAATGAGATGATGCAGCAATCAGAAGGTGAACCAGCCTGCCCACTTAAATGCCAAGAGACGCTGAGTGATGACGAGGATGAAGAATTCTCAAATCCGATGGATCAGCTTGGAGCTAAAAAGGTTTTGGGTGAGTGAGTCTTCACAGTAGTAATAGATTGTATAATCTTTTATGGTTCCGCTCTTGCTTTGATTTTAATGGAATCCAAGGTGAATGATGAGAACCAAGGCTGCTCAGTAACAGCGATTCTTTAAAAATTAATTTTCTTTTTTTTGCTTCACATGCAGAGATGATAAAATGCCATTCAGCCAAAATTTCCAGAAGCAAAGCTATTGTATTCCAAGCATATGAAACGTGTGTTGTGCCACATGGAAGCTATACCATTAACCCATTGACATTTGAACATAAATAATTACTAGCAGGTAATTCACAGATGTCACTGATTTTCAAACAAGCAATGCATGATGACTGCTTTTGTGACAAGGGATGTGTTTAAAGTCCACCAGTTAACCACAAGAAAGAATGTTTTCTCCCCTTTTTCCGCTCTTCCTCCCTTCCATGCATAATTGCATGTTGTGATTGCTCTAATGATGCTAGCTCTTCCAGGACCGGAGTGATTCGCTTTGAAGCACAGAATGCAAAAGCTGCTCTAAGAGCTTCTCATGTGTTAGCCTGACATTCACTGGTCAACCACACTGAATGACCTTGGTCAAAAAAAGTACAGGGAAAAAATGGGAGAGAATGTGGACAGATAGTAGCAAGTTTAAGAAATGCATCAGTGTTTCTTACCATAAATAAAAGTGCTCCTCAGTGCTTCTCTTCAGCTGACTGCCTGTTACAGGAAAAAGTTGATTGCCAGTCATCCTGAAAGGCTTTCATTATGAAGAGATTTTTATCACCCACTTTTTCTATCCTTATCCTTTTTTTTCCCAGCGCTCTATGCTGGCTGGGTTCAGGCTTACAATGCACAGAGGAAAGAATGAGTTGGGAAGAAACAAACAGAACAAGTTGTTCAGGACAATTTTTGTGAAGTATTAAAAAGCACATTATCATTCACAGTAGAACATCTTTTTTTTTCCAGTACCTGCTGAACAGATTTGGAAACAAAACAGTCTCTTGGTAAATTTTTAACTCAAAATTTTCAAAGTGTCATGTTCTGTTTTTTGTATCATTCCCACCATGGAATTAAAATGGTTTGAAAATGGAAGAAAACACTACAAATCTAATTTGTTAACTTGTCTGAGAAACTTAAAAAATCAAGTCTCATTCATTTTTCACGAGGAAGTATTTTTCATTAGCTTTCCCACTGCTCCCTCCCCACTAGATTCGTGGGATCTTCTTTACCTCTAATAGAAGTGATGGGATGGTGTGATGTATCTGTCTACTTTCTTATCTATTCCTGTTTAGATGAAGTGTCTGGCAAGGCACCCACTAAACAGCAGTTCCTCTGTTTCTCTGCAGTCACGCATGGCCAAACTTTATGAATCTTTTTTTTTTTTTTTTTTAATAAACCCAATTTCCATCATTTCCTACCCACCTTATCCTTTTTAAATCTGTGGCTGCTTAAGTAGCCCTTCTTTTTAATAAGCTGTGTGTTCTGACTAGTGATGCCGTGAAGCATCCATCCACTAGGATGCTGTAAACATTTATTGCAGCCCAAGAAATGCTCTCACTGAATCCTTTATGATCGCTTCTTTCAGCGAGAGTGATGTGAAACAACTTTGGTTGCAGCTGAAAAAAGACAAAACTTTCCAGTTTTGAAGAGTTCCTGGTCAGAATTATTTCCCAGCTCCAAGGAGCAGATAATGAAAAGAACGAGTTGGAAAGTGTTCTCAGAAAATTAGTCCTTTTCTTTGGTGGACTGTTTGTGTAGTTTTACAACTCTTTTACATACTGTTTGAACCTTTGAAATAAGTGAGGTGTTTCAGTGGAGAACCGAGGGCTATAATCACAGGAGAGTACCAGTAAAATTATTGCTAATGCAGAACTGGCTGAAATTAGCTTTTCTCTTCCAGTCAACAGATTTTCTTGACTAAAATTCTTTCACAACTGTCTGTTAATTGCACTGCAGTTTTAAGACAATATTAAGCACTTCACTTTGAGTTAATCAGGTTGACTCCAAAAGAGAGTCAGATTTACCAGGAAATCTGGTAAATTGTTTGTGTGCTTTGCAGACATTGCGTGCAGAAAAGCTATAAATCTGGATTAACTGGCCAGAGAAATAAGAGGCTTAAGATATGAAAGCAACACAAAGCACTGGTCCCAGTGAAAATGTAAGTTAACAAATAGCTATATAACAAATATATGAAATATAGTAAACAATATATATTGGTTTTATATGTACAAACATATACAAAACCCATATATAATGTCTCTCTATATAAACAAATACATAAGAACCAAAAATTAATAGATCATCCTTTAATATGCAGCTATCTAGAGGGGAAAAAATTGTGATGCTAAATCTAAATAGGATGCAAAATGATCCTCATAGTTGAAATTCCCTGTATTTTAATTATAAAGTGTTGCTTCTGAATCTCAGGTTCTTACAGATTGAGTTAGAAAGACAATTATATTGTTGAACATTTATGTAGTTTGTTCATCAGTCTCCCGCCTATTCTGATAATGTGACAATGCTCTGAAAAAAGAAAAAAAAAAAATTAAAAACATATGGTCATAAGAAAGACAATTGGTTTATATTGATTGCCAAATTTTCTTCTAAGTCTGCAAGTGTGGTTTTAGGCTTCGGACAGCTAGTCAGTTGGAAACAGCATAGAGATAGTTGCGCGGTCACTTTTAGACTAGAGATTAGTAACATCCATATGGTGAGGGGTTTGTTTTGTGATTCTTGGTGGGTTTTTTGTCAGAGTCTTGTCAGGCGTGTTTAGGGTTTGGTTTTTTTTTGTCAGTCTCGTCAGTGGTTTTTGGGAACTGAATAAATGTGTTTAATAGCTGTGATCAGCACAGAGGTGCATGGGTTAGCATTACGTGAGTTTTCAAGCTGACATGAAATCTCTACCTTAAAAATGCATTGGATTTTTATGCCTTTGTAGTAAAGACAGGTTGTAGCTAGTTTCTTCTTTCTGTTGCTCCCGATAACACCTCTAATTTCAGCACACAGATCATTGTTTTGCTTGTAATCAATAGCTGGAAGGAGTCAGAACTATCAGAGGAGTAATATTATCTTTGGTACCAGTGGGGATTAATATCTTTTATTTTAAATTATGTACAAATAACCACAAAGCACAAGACAACAATATAGAGGGGGGAAAAAAATATCTCTGTTATACCCACATACTTATTAGCACAATGTGTTTGCATAAACTGGCCAGGATTTACTGTGGGGGCACAGAAGTTAAGGGATGCTGGTTATTGAGGTCTTATGTCTCCTGACTGGTGACAATAGTACCCTTTGGAAGTTGAGAATGAAAATGATCTTTCATCTTTCCTTCCTGACTCACCTTTGTGAGTCATTAAGCAATAATGCAGTCTACTGCCAGCCTTTTGTCTCCTTTCCTGGATGTAGGCTGTGCTTTTGTCTTAAGCTGTTCTGGTTTTTTTAACCTGGATGCCCCGAGAAGCTTCATGTGCATGTGTTGTGATCTTTATGCCTTACCAATTTATGTTGTCAACCCACGCCATTCTTCTATACCTGTGTTTTTTCTTTTCTTCTGGAGCTTTCACACATGCATATTGTCATTAATGAACCTGAGGCCGGTGATCTAGGAGACAAAGGGGTTTCTTCCTGTCCTGTTTCAATAGGTACCCATTTCTAAGTCTAGCCAATACTGAGGCTGAATGTATGTTCTCAATACATACATGAAGAAACACCACATACGGTCAACTGTGCAAACTAGTAGTGATTAGAAAGTAGTGCCTCTACTGACATCCACCTAAACACAGGCAGCATTCACACAAACATGCAGGATGGTCTGATCCTGTTTCTCCCATCCCGTTTATCAGGATTGAGTTTTATTAGTAAAGAAATACACATATGCAGCCCTCCCCTACACTTATTTTATCCCAAAACAAACCTGCATTCATGCAGCCTTTGAATATTAGCATGGACTTTAGTCTACCTAATGTCCCTGCCTGCAGCCTGGGCCCCTTACCCATTCTTTGACTCAGACCTTGGGTCTTTTCAAGTGTAAGTTTCCTTATACTCATTGGCTGATTCAGCTGGATTAGTCTGATGGGAGAATGTGTTGATTTGCTCACTCATTAACAGTCACAAATTGGTCAGATACTAGCATGGAGCTCTTTAAGTCCTTCTAATGCCCGTGCCAAGACCCTAGTCCCTTTATCTCAGCTCATAAGCTCAGACCTTGAGTTTTTCCAGATGGAACTCTCCTCCTCTTTACTGGCTAGTTCAGCTTGAACTGTGCTAATGAATAACACACACAGAATAGATATTGAATGCACGCAGATAGAAATAGGATGTAATGAGAAGAGAGCATAGTCTGTGATAATCAGACACAGGGCTTGACCAGACAAATATACTAACCATCAGATTGCTAACACTTCACTAAGCCATTTATAGAAACATAGAATCATGGCAATGTCTGGGCTGGAAGGGATCTCTAGAGGTCATCTAGTCCAACCCCCCCTGCTGAGAGCCGGGCCATCCTCAACTAGAGCAGGTTGCTCAGAGATTTATTCCCCCTTTGCATCCATCTTGGTCCCTTTCTCTATCCTTATCTCCTCATAAATAGAAAACTTGTCCCTAAATACAATTATTTTATTTTTTTTTTACATTGGTCCCAGCTTTTCCACATCTGTATGCAAATTTCATATTTCTGATACTGGCACCTAAGTAATCTTGCTCTGATAATTGTGTTACTGATGTGTTTATCTAGGTGTTGTTTGCCTTTGGCAAGATTCTTCTCCCCAAAAGATGCCAAATACTCTCCTTCAGATAGCTCTGAGGTTGGCTGTTTACTGCATAACTCTTTGTAGAACACACACGGAAACTGTACATCAGAGTGCACAGTCTGTCACTGTTGTCACTTTCTCACTGTTTTTTGCAATGTACCGGGTTTTCTCTTACAATGTCCAGTAGTTCCTCATGCTCTGCTCGGTTAGTTATTCCTCAGGCTAAGACCTAGTCATCTGGACACTGTAACACTTAGTGCCAGTATTAATGTTTCTTACAAACCAGTTCTCACAGAGCTCAGTAAATTTATTAAGAAGTATACAATACATGTGTAGAATATGGGTACTATAACATAATACATATGTATAACATGTATGTGATCCAGCACAGAGGAAATCTGTGGTACTTTGTTGGGTGTTACTCACAGTCAAAAGGTTAATCTCCCTGTGAATTGTTATTTACACATTTTTATTTATATATATCTGTGTGTGTGTATGTACAAACACATATAGTTAAAGAAACCTTCTATATGCCAAGTAAGTTTTTTTTCCCTAGGAA
This sequence comes from Ceryle rudis, assembly GCA_033439905.1. NCBI lineage: Eukaryota > Metazoa > Chordata > Aves > Coraciiformes > Cerylidae > Ceryle > Ceryle rudis. The sequence continues at coordinate 8,430 of JAAGNO010130343.1, forward strand.
AAAATGTTTGGAACTTTTAAATAGCCTTGAAGGGATTTGCATATTGTACTGTCTGTTGCTGACCTTCTTGCAGGTACTAGTATTTTTGTCCATGAACATGTAAATTATGGCACTGTGCACACTTAGTGTGTGACTATTTTAATTACTTTTTGACAGCCATCATTTTTTCCAGTATTAAAGATCTGCTTTAGTATTTCTGGTAAACTGACCCACTCTGATTTTTGGAGATAATCACCTCACCTCGGTTTTATATTTTATTTTAAGCAATTAAATCGATTGTTGGAGAGGAAACTTAAAACCTACCACTGTGATCCCTTAACTAAAAGAGTTTCAACAAAGATTCCTAACAAGATAGCAAATACAATCCTGACAGACTCACAGAACAGGTCTATCACTGTATTGAACACATTCCATACCAATATAACCACGGACATGTTTCTCCTTATAGGTGAGGTGTTCTATTGATTCGGTAGAACAACAGCCAAACTGTTGCTGAGTTTTTACATAGAACTGAAAACACTTTAAGGAAAATAAAGCAAATGGCCCCATTTTAATGTCAGAACTGGTGTTCTTATCCTCACTGGTATTTATCAGCATAAAGGAATTGATGATGAGCTGTTGCCTACATTTGTAGATTTTTATGCAAGTCGAAAATAGGAGATATAAACCCTCTCCTTCTAAAACGACTCATTTGCTTCTGTATTAATTTAGTTTATAAAAAAGTGAGAGACTTTTACTATAGTACTGTACCAAACCAAATACTGTACCTATATCTGGTCTGGTGAGGGAATCAGCAATAGCTAAGCTGCGCTCTGAAAGGGTGGACTAGTAGCTCCATACATCATCCATTTTGCTTTTGGCACTACACAGTGGATGTAGCTCTTGTTTGCCAGGTTAGTTCTTGAATTTCTGATATTTGCATTTAATATTTAGTGTTAATTTAAAATTAGATGACTTCTTAAATTTAGCAGTGGTATTTTTTAGATAATAAGGTGATGTATTGAGTGGGGGGGAAAAAAAAAGCAGTGGAAGAACTTTGTTGCTGGTAAGCGTAAGGAAGATAAAATATTTTAAGTGATGCTGAGCCTTGGAATGGGCAGAGAAACTCCAGAGAAAGCCCTCAAGGTCATTGCAGAGAGCTTTTCTGAAATCATCATCTCCGTGTGAAATAGCAGCCAAAAAAACCCAATAAAATGCTGTGCATGATCAGGAAGCATACTGAGAACATGACAAATCATATTCCTGCCACAACACAGAATCCTGATGCACCCACGTCTTGAGTGAAGTTCTGATGTCTACAACACAAGAAGAATGTAGTGGAATGAAGAAAGGTACAGAGAAGGGCAACTCAGTGGCTAAAAGGAATGGAATGGCTGTTCTGAGAGACCTGTTGTCGATTGGCTATTCTGAGAGACGTGGTAGAGTCTCTTGAGTGAGGAGGTAAAGGCTGGAGTGAGATATGATAGACCTTCACAAACCCATGAGACCACTGACTAGGCTGGCTTCAACTGCCATTAACTCTGTCTCCTGCTGTGTTTTTCATTTGAAAGACAAACCCCGTAAAAAGATGGGCTGTGTTTCAAACAACAGTTCTAATCAGAGAAGATAAGGGAAGTAAATGAGAAGGGATGGCAGGGCAATGGATAGGAAGGGAAGACAAGGAAAGGGAAGGATTAACTGACTTCTCATTGGGCTTAGCATGGGACAGTGTCAGTTCCACCTTTGGTGGAAGAGGAGAATCAGCATCTCAGAAGATTAGTGCACAAAGTGTGCAAATCCCTGTATTTTTTTAAGGGGAAAGAATCATAGAATCATAGAAGCCTTACAACAAACTGCACCAACAGTAATTGTGAAACCCAAACAATTCCTTTTGCAGCTTCATGAAGAGGCAGAAATGAAACCTTTGTGAGTGTGCTTACTCTAAACTCATCATCTGAACTTAGTGAACTCACATTTACATTCCATTTTGGATAATGTGCTCAACAGCAGCACCGTCTCCCTTTCATATCTATCTCTGTTTATTCCACAGCATTACTAGAAAGATCAAATATCGCTGAAATTATACAATTATGCACTGAGTAAAACTGGATGTTGTGATCCCAGGGAGCAGAGATTTTAATCCCAACATTTTGCATAATAATGAAACCCTTATGGCTTTAATTATTTTCCCCTTACTGCATGTGGGGAATAGATACTGGATATACCAGCTAAGGTATTGGATATTTGTGGTGTTGTTTGGTTTGGGGTTTTTTTCTCTGTTGGTTTTTTTGGGTTTTTTTTTCTGCTTGTTATTTACATTAATTATAATTGGTTTACTTACACTTTTGATTATAACAGGATATTATTTTTATCTCTTGCTCTAATTCGATCAGAGTTAAGAATGGTAAGCCATGAATTAAATGCTTGGGGAGTATTCAGCCTGCAGAAATGGGATGTGCTTCTGTGCCAGACCAACTAAAAAAGTTCCTACATCCAGAGGTACCTCCTGGATGTAGTCATGATGGTGCTTCCATATCCTTTGTTTCAAAACAAATAAGGGGAAAAAAAAAAATCTAATTCAACATCTTAATAATCCAGGACTAAAGTTATTCTCCCTGTCACAGAAGCAAAGGAAATTTTTGTGATTCCCATGGACACGTTGACTGCTGTGCAGTGTCTTGCCTGTGCAAACTTCCAGGGTTTTTCAGTACATAAGCCCCGATCAAAGTGACATTATACTGCATGAATACAGCATTTTTAGATACCATCTTAGCATCTCTGCTATACCTAACTTGTTGTTAATACTTGATGAATTAGGCTAATTTTATTCCATTGATAAATGCTAATTTCTTTTGAAGCATTTGCTTAGTTTGAAGAAAATAAAATTTGAAATCAGAACATCACCTGACTTTATAAGGCAGCAAAAAGGGCTTCTGGATTTTCTGGTACTCTCCGTTTGAAGCATTGCAGTCACGTAAAGAGACCCTTGTCTGGGCTGCTTTTCTCGACTAATCAGAGTTTAAAACAATCTAAATAATAGCAATCATTTTCCTCAAATTAGTGTAGCTTGATAGCTTTTTATTGCTGATGTAAAGTCCTGAGAAAATGCTTTCCCCCCCTCCTCATTTTTCTCTACCTGTGACTGAAAATGCAAGCTGGTAGTCAAGCGTTCTGATGTTTGAAAGACAGACTTGTTTCTGGTGTTTCTCACTCAGCTTAGGTAGTTTTTCTGAAATTTCTTTCCAATTTGCTTGGCTTTAACTGGGAAGAGAATGGGCCTTTAATAAGTGGAAACATAAAATCTGTAGAGCATTCGGTAAAAAAAAATAAAAGTTAGTAGATACCCGGATTAAAAAAATAATGGATTTTTTTTTCTACCATATATTCCTTGTATTTTTCTTACTGATGTGAATGTCCTAGGAGATTAAATGCTTTATTTTTAACAGATGCATTCTGCAGATTGCTCAAGGAACAGCTCTAGCAAGAGGAATACAGGGGGATATACAGTAGTGTCATTTAAATGCCCTATTAATCTCTGTTAAAAAATCTTTCTAGGATGTCCCCTGAGTTTGATGCAAACTGATCTTTGCTTTTCAGTTTCTGGATTAATGAGAAAAGACTAGACAAGACTAGACTAGACTAGACTAGAAGTCTGTCTTCTTGTTCCCTTTCAAGAGTGAAGTTTTTTCTGCTCAGACTAAAGCATCTGCTCAGTGTAATCCTTCACGTATCAAACTGCAGTGATATTAATTGGTAAAATGATCTTTGTAGGTCCTTCTTTCTTCCTACAGTGAGATGCACTCTCTGCACACAGCATATCTATTTCAGTTCCTCAGCTGGGCTTTTCAAATCTGTTTCAACAAAGCTGTTAGAGAGGCAGTAAGGCAGCTTTCATTTTTGCTAAAACATAGAATCATAGAATGGTTTGGATTGGAAGGGACCTTTAAAGGTCATCTATCATGTATCATTTGAGCTGAGCTAGAGGTACCTCATTCAATGCTCTTGAATGGTGAATGATGCAGTTTTGAGTAAAAAAAGTGAAGTTGCAGTAAAAATACTTTTAACTGGCAAAGTTAGGCTCTGGAATTCTTAGTGTTGTCACTACTAGGAAGCTCTGTCCCTTAAACCTAAGTAGTTATTGAAACTCCATAATGAGCAGCTGCTTTATATGGGAACATCTGATGAGTAGCTTTATTAGACTTTAAACTGCTTTCCTTCCATGAGAATAAAATATTAAAAAATAATAACACAAAATTAAAAAAAGAAAATTAAAATAATAAAATAAAATAAATCTGTGACCTTTCCTGCACAAAAAAATTCCTATTTTCTTAACACTAGAACATTCTCTGGAGTCTTCTGTTAAAGCAGAAATGTGGGGCTTAACTCATAGTGTGAGCCATGACTTGAAGTAATGTTACAAAGCTTTACTTAGTGTATTTTTATCTCTTCTTAGGAAAATGGCTGCTTATGATGAAGAAATTTAACCTCTCTATGAAGAAATGGAACAGCAAATCAAACAGGAGAAGGAGCAGTTCATCTTGAAAGTGAGTGTCTGTTATTGTGGGCATGGATTCTGCTCCCACTTCCAGTGGTTTTATGCTCATTCTAGGTGTGAAATTAAAGCCCATAAAATGTGTTTCACAACAGAATCAGAAAAAGTATTTACATCACTGCTACTTTTGTACTGGTGAAGGCTCTGCAGCTTCAAACTAAGTGACTTATTGTATTAAAGGAGCACCCATGTCCTGTCCTCAGTGGTTGGCATGCAGTAGCATCTGGCATTCTATTGACAGTCAGCTAAACTACAACCTCATTGCATTATTGATGCTACTATAGGTCCAACTTGCGGTCACAATTAGGAAGAATGCTCTCTGAGGTTGTTCAGAGCAGCACTAATCCTATTGAGTTTTGCAGTCTCTGCTTTTGGAGAGGGGGTAAATTGTCACTGAAGAGCTACAAGAAAGGAACGAAGTGATGGCGATTTCTGAACTACCAGAGCTGTTTGTAACACAAACACAAGTCAGGTTCTTTTGTCACTGCCATGGTGCTTGCAGAACACCTGACAACGAATTTCTTTTTCTTACGATGTCTTCTTTAAATCTCCTTGACTGCCTTCATAATTTGTTTGCATTTTTCTAGTCTGTTTTTTCTCCTAAAACAAGGAAACTAACAGGTACTTCCAGTGTGCTCCAGGAGAGAGTCAACTTAGAAGCAATTAGGTGGGAAGGCATCTACACTACTCCTCACTTTCAAACTAGATCAAATTGCTCAGGGATTTGTCCAGCTGAGTTTTGAGTATGCTAGTGATTGAGGTTCCGCAACTTCTCTGGGTGGCCTGGGACAACCAATTATGAGCTACTCACTCATGCCTTTTTATTGTCTTGAAATCAGTCATGTAGTACGATTTTTTTAAAGCCAGTATATGGTTTCAAGCAACATGGTGTACAAAATGTTACCAGAATTAGTGGATATCCATCAATTGTTGCACTCCATTCTCAATCAAATATAATACCTAAAAAATCCTTTTGTGATCCACATATATAAACTATTTTTTTTTTTTGTTTCCTGACATAGAAAATATTAGAGCAAAAAGGGCCTTAATCAGCTGTCTGAGGAATCAGTCTTTTCACTTGCCTTAGTAGCAGATGAGATAAACCTTTTATATAAAGTCTATATATCATCTGCAGGATAAGAAGTATTTGTAACTTTGCCCGACAGCAGTTGTTGTGGAAGAAATGGTTTATACAACTGAAGCTGTATTGAAAATCCTAAAACAACAAGGACTTTTCCATTAGCAGTGATTGTTGGGTCTCTTAATTAGTTACAGATCTGAGGTAAAGCCATTTCTTTCAAGCTTTTTCATTAAAACTTCCCACTGAAGCTATTTACAGTTTAGTCGGTGTTCACACTAATGGTTGTTAGACGCTCAAGAATTATTGTTTCTTGGCATGACTAATTTGGGATTTGGGGAGATCTGACTATTAAACTCTTTCTCTAATGCAAAGTCTCACAAAGACTTTACAGCCCGGAGAGATGCATTGATGCCATATAAAAGGGGAATTATTCTGGCTTGAATGAAAAGCAGCTCTTGAAAAAGACATTTAAAGAAATCAGTAAGATAAATGAGTACAAATTGTAGCTATTTACAATACTTAATACCCTGCTGACTGAAGGGTGTACAAAAGGGGTAGTTAGCCTGTCGTTTTCACTTGGATATATATTCTTTCTTCCACATGAGAAGCCAGGTAACATGCATTTGATTACTTCATTAAGTGTACTGCTGAGGGGGAAAAGCGTGTAAGAACCACTGCTGTCTTGAGGGGAATTTTTATTTTTTAGAGGCATTTGCCTGGGGACCTGAGAGAGTAGGAGCCTGTTGTGGAGAAACTGGACAGAGGGGAGATCTGACAGTTCGTTTCAACTGAGGAGTGTCTGAAGGAGTAATCCCAAATAGGACTGGGAGTTCCCAGTGACTGCAGAAATACTTACGATAGCGGATAGGTTGATAAATTACCAAGTGAGTGGCAGAGTCAGAAGCCCAGATCACTTGCATATACCAGTGGAACATCTATGACAAATTGTTGATAGTGATGGTTTCAAAGGTAGCAGGTATTGTTTCTTCAACCTGAGTTGCTGTGCTGTGTCAGTAGCCCGTATCTCCCATGTTGATCCTGATGTGAGTCACGGTATGACTCCATAATAACTGAAATTCATGCAGATCGTTTCCATCAGTGAATTCTCATCACTTCTCTGTGTCAGCACTTGTCTGGTTCAGGAAACCAAATGTGCACACAGCTATTCACTTTCTTGCCGGTTTTTTGTTTGTTGTTTATTTTTTTCTGCTTGTTTAGCTCTCTGATACAGCTCACTGCTGCAACAGATTAGCATAAATGCTAATCTAGAAGAGAATGAGGGTGTGTGTAGCTGGAAATAGGAGGATGCATTCATCAGTTTAGGTTGGCTAAGCTCCTAAGGCTCGTGCCTAAGATAGAAGACATCTGCCTCCACTTTATAGACTCGATGCCTACTCATGTGCAGTCAGCACATCCTGTAGCAACTGCATTGAAATCACTGAACTACACCAGTGTACAGACACTCAGTCTAGATCAATGAGTGATACCATCATTACAGTTCTATCAGGAGCTCGTTACGTGCACTGTGAAAAGCTTGCCTATTATTTTCATGCCTGATTCCTTATGTCTCCCGTTGATGCAATTGTGCTGTTCTGTTAATCCATTTCCTCTTTGAATTTTGCAGGACGCAAAGGTTTCAGTCTTACAGTCAAGAGATGGAGTACAAGCTCCTGTCAAAAGAACAAGAACTGGAACAATTGGTTCAAAACCAGAAAAAAGTATTAACTGATATCCTTCAGAATTAAAATACAGAGGATATGTTTGTTTGTTTGTTCATATGTTTTTCTTTAGGTGCTATTTTAGGGCCCAGAAACACAAGTTTGTGGGATGTGGTTCTGCCAAACAGGGACCCTCTGTTGCTTTTGTGTCATGAGTGTAGATACCTTAATGCATTTAAAAATGGAATTTTGTCTGCTAGACTTCTATGTGTGTGCTTAGGAGAAATGTTACCTCTAAAGCAATTTTTCTTTTATATTATAAAATGTAAAAAAAAAATAATTAAAAAAAAAAATACTCCAGGTATTCTCCCCAGGTACTAGGCTAATTTTATGAAAATGTAGCAGAATTCCACTGCCTTCGATATGCTAGGAACTGGCTTAATGCCCAGACAGCTCAAGAGTAGAGGAGAATGATTTAGGTCTTGGTGTACACTTCTGCTGAAAGCTCGTACCGATTATTAATTTACTTGTTTCAGACAATTCAGCACTATGACCTTGAAATACTCCCTCATGCACAATCTGCTCCTGATAAGTCTCTCTGTGATAGCAGTTTTATAGCAGTGCACGGTTCTCTTCCATGGTAACAGCTTGTCAAGTTCCCATATTAAAGTCTGATGTGTTTTAACTTCTTAAAATGCACATAACCTGCGTGGGGACACAGAGTATTTCTGCAGGTGTGAACTTGCTCTTGTGTCTCCAAGGTCAGTGCATGAAAGACTAGCGATAGGGAAAGGGGGTAGCACTGGAATTTAAAGAACTGAAGTGGAATGCTGTGAAACCAACTCCCTCTGTGGAATATGAATACAAAAGCCATGTAAAATTTTCTTTTCCTGGCAGCAGTGCTTGGGAGTTCCCATCCTGGGAATTAGTAAGAGTGGAAGGGAAGGAAGAGGAAACAGAAGCTTGAGGACACTTTCATAGTTTTGTGTAGTTTTCAGATCCTCTTCTGAGGAAGGAATCCAGGTGCTGCTAAAACTGATGGGAAATGTAAGGATTGTATTTGAGTAAGAGGGGAGAGAAACCTCTAGCTTACTATAACTATGCAAACTTAGCTGATGAGGATATAGGATATATAAAAGGCCATTACATAACTGAAATCAACTGCCTTTGTTCAGTACCGCTGTGAATCAGAATGGATGTGTTTTTATGCAGGCTGTTTACCACATTGCAGCACTATAATGACATAATCCACAAATAATGCACAAATCAGATATTCTTAGTCTGAAGCTAACTGCAAAACCAGAAGAAATAGAAACAGAAGAAAATTTATCATATTTTTGTAATTATA
>JAAGNO010131872.1:0-16949 GCA_033439905.1 Ceryle rudis
CGCTGCATGGGAAAGGGTGTCCTGGGCAGCGGCTACCAATGATTGTTTTGAGCAATGACATAGGGGGTATAGAATACACAGATTTGCTTCTACCCATATAATGATAAACTGGTCCCAGCCCCTCTAACTATGACAGACACGTAACAGTTGGAGGCCATCTTGGGCTTAGTGATTGTGAAATAATAGAGTTTTCGATTCTTGGAGAAGTAAGGAGGGGGGTCAGCAGAACGGCCACTTTGGACTTCTGGAGGGCAGACTTTGGCCTGCTCAGGAGACTGGTTGGCAGTGTCCTTTGGGAGGCTGTCCTGAAGGGCAAAGGAGCCCAGGAAGGCTGGGCACTATTCAAGAAGGAAATCTTAAAAGGGCAGGAACAGGCCATCCCCTTGTCCCAAAAGACGGGCTGGCAGGGAAGAGACCAACCTGGCTGAGGGGAGAGCTTTGGCTGGAACTCAAGAACAAAAAGGAGTTCATGACCTTTGGAAAAGGGGGTGGCCACTCAGGAGGACACAAAGATGGGGTGAAGCTATGCAGGGAGAAAATCTAGCTATTGCCATAACAGACAATAAAAAAATGCTTCTATAAATACATTAACAACAAAAGGAGGACCAGGGAGAATCTCCATCCTTTATTGGATGCAGGGTGAAACAGAGTGACTACAGATGAGGAAAAGGCTGAGGTGCTTAATGCCTTCCTTGCCTCAGTCTTCAATAGCAGGACTAGCTGTTTGCTGGGTAGCCAGCCCCGCGAGCTAGAAGATGGGGATGGGGAACAGGAGGAGACCTCGATAATCCAAGAGGAAATGATCAGTGACCTTCTGCACCACCTGGACATGCACAAGTCTGTGGGGCCAGATGGATTACACCCCAGAGTGCTGAAGGAGCTGCTGGATGTGCTCACCAAGCCGCTCCTCATGATTCACCAGCAGTCCTGGCTAACTGGTGAGGTCCAGACTGGAGATTAGCAAATGTGACACCCATCTACAAGAAGGGCCAGAAGCAGGATCCAGAGAACTACAGGCCTGTCAGTCTGACCTCGGTGCCAGGGAACATCATGGAACAAATCATCCTGAGTGACATAACACACCATTTACAAGACAAACAGGTGATAAGATGCAGTCAGCACAGGTTCATTAAAGGCAGGTCCTACTTAACTAACATCTTCTCCTTCTATGACAAGGTGACCAACTTGGTGGATGAGGGAAAGGCTGTGGATTTTGTTTCCCTGGACTTCAACAAAGCCTTTGATACTGTTCTCCACAGCACTGTCATGAAAAAAAGGGATGCCCTAGGCCTGGGCAGGTGGACACTCTGCTGGATCAAACACTGGATGGATGGCTGGGCCCAGAAAATGGTGGTGAATTTGAAGATGACACCAAGTTAGGTGGGAGTATTGATCTGCTCGAGGGTAGGAAGGCTCTTCAGAGGGACCTGGACAGGCTAGATCGATGAGCTTCAACAAGGCCAAGTGTCAAGTCCTGAACTTGGGCCACAATAACCCCAGGCAACACCACAGGCTTGGGGAGGAGTGGCTGGAAAGCTGCCTGGCAGAAAGGGACCTGGGGGTGTTGATCAACAGTTCACTGAATGTGAGCCAGCAGTGTGCCCAGGTGGCCAAGAAGGCCAACGGCATCCTGGCCTGGATCAGAAATAATGTAGTCAGCAGGACTGGATTGTCCTGCTGTACTTGGCACTGGTGAGGCCGCACCTCCAGTACTGTGTTCAGTTTTGGGTGCTGCAGTATAAGAAAGACATCGAGGTGCTGGAGCAGGTCCAGCGAAGGGCAACGAAGCTGGTGAAGGGTCTTGAGAATAAGTCCTATGAGGACTAGCTGAGGGAGGTGGGGTTGTTTAATCTGAATAACAGGAGGGTGAGAGGAGACCTTATCGCTGTCTATAACTGCCTGAAAGGAGGTTGTAGAGAGGTGGGTGTTGATCTCGTCTCACATGTCACAACTCATAGGACAAGAGGAAATGGCATCAAGTTGTGCCAGAGAAGCTTTAGGTTGGACATTAGGAAAAAACTGCTATACCAAAAGGGTTATCAAAGACTGGAACAGGCTGCCCAGGGAAGTGGTTGAATCACCATCCCTGGATGTATTTTAAAGCCATCTAGTTATGGTTAAGGATATGGTGTAGCAGTCTCCCTGGTAGAGCTAGATAATGGTTGGACTTGATGATCTGAAAGGTCTTTTCCAAGATTCTGTGATTCTGTAATACCCTGGGCTGCCAAAAAGCACTGACATTGTTCCCTTGGAAGTGATGGGTAAGGCCCTGCTGGGCTGCCTGGGACCAGAGAGCTCCTTCAGGAGAAACGCACACACCCCAGACTACATGTTTTCACATAAAAGTAGAGTGAGGCTTTTGATACTGTCTCCCATAACATTCTCATGGGTAAGCTCGGGAAGTGTGGGTTAGAAGAGCGGATGGTGGGATGGGTTGAGAACTGGCTGAACAGTAGACCTCAGAGGGTTGTGATCCGTGGTGCAGAGTCCAGCTAGTGACATGTAAGTAGTGGTGTTCCCAGGGGTTAGTTCTGGGTCCAGTCTTATTCAACATCTTCATCAATGACCTGGATGAAGGGACAGAGTGGACGCTCAGCAAGTTTACTGATGATACCAAACTGGGAGGAGTGGCCAATACACTGTAAGGCTGTACTGCCATCCAGCAAGATCTGGACAGGCTGTGGAGCTGGGCAAAGGCAAACCTAATGAAGTTCAACAAGGATGAGTGTAGAGTCCTACACCTGGGGAGGAACAACACCGTGGACCAGTACAGGTTAGGGATGGACCTACTGGAAAGCAGCTCCATGGAGAGGGACCTTGGTGTCCTGGTGGACAGGAAGTTCTCCATGAAACAAAAATGGGCCCTTGTGGCCAGGAAGGCCAATGGTCTCCTGGGAAGCATAAAGAAAAGTGTGGCCAGCAGGTCAAGGGAAGTTCTCCTTCCCCTCTACTCTGCACTGGTGACACCACATCTGGAGTATTGTGTTCAGTTCTGGGCTCCCCAGGTCAAGAGGGACAGGGAAATACTGGAGAGAGTCCAACAGAGGCTACAAGGATGATGAAGGGACTGGAACATCTCTTAGGAGGAAAGCCCTGGAGCTGTTTAGCCTGGAGAAGAGAAGCCTGAGAGGGGATCTTACGAATGTTTACAGATATCTGCAGGATGGGTGTCAAGTAGAAGGGGCTGGGCTCTTTTCAGTGGTGCCCTGTGACGGGACAAGAGGTAATGGTCGCAAATTGAAACACAGGAAGTTCCCTTTCAACATGAGGAGAAACTTCTTCACTGTGAGAGTGGCAGAGCCTGGCCCAGGCTGCCCAGAGAGCCTGTGGAGTCTCCTGCTCTGGAGACTTTCCAGACCCGCCTGGATCTGTTCCTGTGTGGCCTTCCCTGGGTGATCCTCGGACTTCTGGGCTCAGGGGGGCGTGGGGGTGTGTGTGTTTTTTCCTTCTAGAGCTTTTAACATGAAATAATCACATCTGTGCACAGCACAACTGTTACAGGTATCGTGCTTCAGAGAACTGTGATGAAGGTGTCTGGTTGTGTGCACATCCTGCACTTGTGGCCTCTGTGTGTCTGTGCATTTTCCTGGAGCTGGTGCTATGTGAGCCTGCCTTTGGGGTTTCAGGAGAAATTCTGTTGTGTTCCTGCAGCAGAATTAGGTAGGGCAGGAGGGAAGATCTCTCCAGAGTTCCTTGAAGAGTCTGAGGTACTACAGCCTTCAAGGGGGTTTGTAGGGATGTTCCAGGTGGGCTGGCACTGGAAAGGCCACTCAGAGTTCTAAGCTGAGATACCACAGGGAATTTGTTTCTCTGCTTTTTGTACAGTACCCTGTTGCACTTCTAGAAAGCCCAGTGCTTAAGAGGAAACAATCCTGATGTACAAGGGATGTTGGACAGCAGCAATTGCTTTATTTCCCAAACATTTTTCTTCAGAATCTCTGAGGTAGCACGGCATGAATTTCACTTGTATGAAACATCCAGAGCCAGCAGACAAATCTGGCTGAGCAGATTGGAGGGCAGTGATCCAGAATGGTGCCTGCTATCTACAGGCCTCTCTTTCAGTGTCTTTGCTTCATTGCAAGCTTCCTAGTTGGACTTTAACTCTTTAGTTTCTCTTTCCTGGTGGAATAGCTCATCCTAAATTACCTCTGTCAACATCTCCTTAGCCCCTCCTGCTCCCCTCATCCCCCTAAATTATGTAATGCTGTCTGTGGTGCTTCGGATTGCTGTAGAAAGGCTGTTATGTTTGTAGCTGAAAGCAAAGCCTGCTGTGGATAGAATATTTTGCCTAAAAGATACAAGCATCTCCCTGTCAGCGGCAGACTGGTTTTCCAAACACTGAAATTGTTGAATACCTGGTGATTATGACTCCATTAGGCAATGTGACAGATGGTTCATACACCAGTCCTTTTTTTGTTGTGGCCTTTAGGAGAAATGCAAGGGAAAGGTAAATTCTCACCTCTTCAGCAGAAAGGCTGGGGAAGTTGGGGTGTGGTGTGGTGGAGGTTGTCCTGTTGATGCATGGCTGTGTGACCAAGGAGGAGGTAAACTGACATCTAGAATGGGTGCAGCACAGACTGGTGAGGGATAACAACTCATGCTGGAGCAAGGAAGTAGAGAGCCCAGTTCTGGGATCAACTGGAAGCCAGTGGAACAAGGCTGCAATGAGGATGATCTGGAGCTGGGTGGATCACAGCATTCTGTAGGATTTCCAGGTTTTTGAGGAGGTAGGACTCTGCAGTTACTGAGATAGAGGGAGGAGTTTGGAAAGTCCCCGATGCCTTGACTAGCTGAACTAGAGGTGGAATGAGGCCATGGACATCAGGCAGCTTTGCCAGGGCCACACTGTGGAGCTGAAGCAGCATCTTTGCCCACGCATGCTGTTGCCCTGTGCACCTGAACTCCTTCATGGTTTCCATCCTGGCTTTTTCCACAGGCACGGTGTGGAATCGGAGACCTCTGCATCCCCACAAATGACTCCAGGAGAAGTCTGATTTAACACCCTCCACAATTCTCAGCTTGTTTTTCAGGGGATGATTTTGTTCTGTCTTGTTTGGGTTTGGTTTTTTTTTTAGTTTGTTGGTTTGTTTATTTTCTGGACATTTTAGAGTTGTATATTCTTAAATTTTGCTCTGTCTAGAGAGAAATTAGCCAGCACTTCAGGAGTTTTTCCTGCGAGAACCAGAGAGTTCAAAGACTTGGGCTTCTGTTTTAGATGAGTCAGCTGGAGGCCTCGTGTCTCCTGCATAGTCATAAACCCCAGGCTAACACTGAGAATTACCACGTGTTAGTGGGAAATAAAGCACTGAAGATGACTGTGTTATTGAAAGCAAGTCTGCTCACACCTTCGGGGGAACTGACTGTTGCTGAGAGAAACTGCCCAGGCCACTTTAATTGCAATTTACTGCATTCTGATGGTGCAGTATAGTGCAGAAAAAGGCCAGCAGAGTGAGATTCCTTTATGGTAACAGAATATTTTTTGTACTTAAAGGCAGACGGAGCGAGGGCCACTTTGCACCTACAGCTGAATGTCATTTTCTTCAGTAAAGTCTTCATGTGCAGAACTGGAGTAGAGGAATCAATGTGCCAGGAGAGGGAGGTGTTTCCCATTGAAATAGCTGCGTTCAGGAACTGATGGGTTTGGAACATGCAGCTGGATTGTGGAGCTGTGCTGGAGGGGTCTCACATCTGCTGCTCTAGGATATCGTGCCCATTATTTTGATCTTCCAGCAGCGGAAAGGCTTTCCTGTAAGGATAGAGAACAGAGTAATTTCTCTTAACATCTTTCTCCTCCCATACCTGCATCTTATGCAAGAATCTAGAATTTAACTGAAGTTCCAGATGGTAACTTCAGGTCCAGCTGGACTAAAATGGGCAGCACATCCAAACTGCTTTTTGGGACACTTTGGCAAGGTTGCCACAGCATGAGGTTTGGAGGAGAGTTATCAGCAAGAGTCCCTGTGGCAGTTGGCTCACACTAGAAAAATAGAAGCCTGTTTCAAAAGAGGTATGAGATATTGGCACCCGACAGCCGTGAAAGGGCAGGCGATAGGAACCGTGCACAGGATGACAACCTACAGGAACCGCTGTTTTAACCTTATTCCAGAGAGATCTACTAAGGTAAGATTCTCATGGGTTTGTGCAGCCACATTTGCTGCTGAACAAGAGGCTGAAAAAAATATGATTGGGTTTTGTGTGAGAGAGCTGAGAGGAAAAGAGACCCAGCAAGGGCCCATGTTCCCCAGGAACTTCAGATGCAGAATAAATGCCAGGGACTGCGTGGTTTCATGGAATACCTGGGAGTGGAGACTGTGGTGTTGCCGATGGCTTCATGGGGGGTAGAACTTCGTATGTCCGACTTGAATCAATCACCACATTTGCCACGGCCCCAGGCCCTCCCCTGGTGCTGTGTAGTGCAGATGGTGGTGAACCTGAGGGAGACACCATTTGGCTTTCTAATGGTGAGTGGCTGGCCGTGTGTCTGGACTGTTTGCAGCAAGACACAGAGTCCTTTTTGGGTGCCTGTGTGGTTTGAGTTTTAGGGTTATTCCTGAGCTAAACCCAGGCTTGACTGGGAAAATAATCTCTCTGTGCTGGTGTGTCCCATAGAGAAAATGTGCAGGGTATAGAACAGGTAGAGAGATTCCATGGGTGGGATCCTTTGTGCTCTTTCTAGCACTCAGGAGGAAAAATGTGGGGTTTTTTCCCATGACAAGTTGTAGCTGTTGAAAAGTTTGTTTATTTATTTATTTATTTTCACCCCAGGATGGTGTTACAGGGAAGATTTTTTAGTTCTATACAGGATGAAGCTTTTTAGATGCATGTGCTCTTTTTAGGGATAACATGTAATATTGCTATGGCTGCACTTTGCAACCCAGTATCTTGTATAAAGGTGCCTTCAGTGACTGTGTTCTGCAGCTGGGTTTTTTTAGTGGGGTTATCAGGGTTAACAGAATTTAGGTATGCGTTTAAAGGTTTTAAGGTGTTGTCTGCAAGAGTTTTTGGAACCTTTCTAAAAACGTTTTACTCTTGATCATTGGTTACCCATGCATGGATGGTGGGATTTGAGTTGCTGATGCACAAGGGCATCGTGCTGCCTTTTGTCACAGGGAAGGATTGGACAGAGGTGTGACTGAAGTTTGGCTTTGTGGCCATTTGAGGCCAGGAACTGCCAGGCTGCTGCAGCACATGAGTCTGCTCCCTCTGACCCCCTTCTCCATGTTCTCCTTCCAAGCACATCACCATGTGGCGCACGGTGGCCGGAGCCTCCCACTTGACTTCTGGCCCAAGTGTGCAATATCAGGCTGATGCTGGTTCAGGAGGAATATGGTAACATCAGGGACAGGAACAACATCATGATGCTGGAGCTGGACCAGCCTGCCCAGTGCAGCTACTCCGTCCAGCTGGCCTGTGTGCCTGATGCCTCCCTGAGCGTGTTGAAGCTGAGAAACTGCTCCATCAATAGCTGGGTGTCCATGACTTCAAGATGTGAGTTCCCAACATGTACTTGTGTCCCAAGGGCAAGCTGGGCACCCTGGGGAGATGGGTTGGGCTTCCTGCAGACAGAGTCGAAAGCCAGAGCCAGGCTGTGGGGATGTATAGACACCCACAGAGAGCTTGGTCCAACCCATTCCCCAAAGCCAGGCAGAAGGACAGATGGGTATGCTCTCCAGATGCAAAGCCCAGCCCTTGGGAAAGGGTCACCCTGACAGGGGATGGGAACTGGTAATGTGCTGCTGGGCATTCATTCCTGCTTTTGATCACATCTGGGGGACAGCTGGTGTGCCACAAGAGGCCAAGGTCCAGCTCATTGGTGTCCACCTCTGTAACAGCAGCCGCTGTTACTGAGGGGCCACCCACAGCCACAGCCTGTGTGCTGGGTACCCACATGGTGGCATCGACACCTGTGTGGAATAATGACTGAAGGTGACTTAGAAATCAAACTAATGGTAAGGGTAAAGGCCTGACATTGTTCACCCATGAACGAAAGGTACAGTACTGAACACGGTCCCAGGGTGGAGTGCAGCTGCCGTGCAAGGAGCCCGTTCCACAGGGGTTCCCTGAACAGCATAGTCTGAAAATAGCACGGAGCATGGAGCAGAGTGAAGACTCCATGGCCAGACTCTGTGGTATCACTGCAGAGATGGGAACTTTATGGTACTATGGAACTGATAAGCTGCATAGTTGCTGCCTTGGGCCAACAGACAAAGTGCTGTCCTTTGTGTGAACTTTCCTCATTATAATCCCATTATGATATCAAAACACACCCCCATCCCAAAGGCTGCCCACCTCCAAAGTGCAACCACCCCTCACTGAGCTTGTGCCTGAATCTTTCCTAAGCTATATACCTTGAAAAGTGAAGCAAGAGAATTTTACACCCATCATAATAGAAGTACGTATGGCCGGAGTCACTCAAGCTCCTCCTGTAAGGTAAGAAATAGTATGAAATGGCTTAAGAAAGAGGGAATGTCAGGGAAGATATCACAGACAAGTCAGGGAAGATTTCGTTGCAGACTACCTCCCACTCCTGGGATCAGTCAATGGGCTGAGCCTCTCTTCCCCCCATAGGGTTGCCTTTGGGTAAGATCTGGAGTATCCCAAGCACTTTCTCAGGGAAACTTAGAAATCTCTACAGAGTCGAATCCTGATTTCACGCACTGTATTATTCTTGACACTTGCATGTGCTTTGCAGACAGTCTTCATCACCGGCAATCCATAAGAACCTGCACTGCTGTCGCTCCAATAAACTGCACTGTTCACGTAGCCAGCCACAAACATCTACCACTGGGCACCGCCGGCTCTCTAAGTCTGGCCACGTGAGCCCATGGAGTGCAGCTGGACAGAGGGTGCAGTGCTGTTGGTGCCTCCGAATCATGACAGCTTAATGAATTGAACACCACAGGACTAATAGAGTAACGGGGGATATCACTCAGAATCTAACCCCAGCCACCCTCACCCCTCTGATATCTGACAACAAGATGAAATGCAAGAGGGGGTATTTTCTGCCAGATTACTTTGCCTTCTAATGCAACAGCAGTGTCTGCATTTCCCTGGGCTCTGGGCAGGAAGGTTGGCACTGCCGGGCTGTGCTCGGCTCCTTTGGCTGGCACATCCCTGCTTGTGGCCACGGCTGTGACCAGAGTGGCTCTGCACCACCCAGCCCTGTGCCCGCTGCCTGAAGCAGTGATGTTCTCTGGGGAGGTGTTTTGGGCAGGACGTGGAGGCAAACAGCTGCAGAGGGCAGGAGAGCAGGGAACTGCCCAAAGAGGCTGTGATGCCAGCCCATGACTTTTTCCTGCTTACTGTTCACAGGCCGTGCTTGGAGCCAGGTGCTACGGAGTTATGACTCACCAAAGGACCTACTCTGCTTTGAGGACTCTCTTTCCACCAACTTTCTTCTCATTCTTACTCTGCTGGCCACCATTGCTTCTCCAGTCTCTTTTAAATGCAAATAAGAACTAGGTGAGAACACGGTGAGACTCTGAGGCAGACAATGAGGAACCAGGCAGGGTCCAAGGGAACGGGTTGCCTGAGCTAATAGAGCAAAACATTTAGGGAATTACTCCTCTAATTGCTCTCATTAGTCTGTCAGGAATACCTCTTCCAGATCTGCAAATGAGGGAAGCAGCAGCACTGGCAATGACTTCTCTTCAGTCTTGGACCATTAAGGGACATAATTTTGTGGATCAAAAGGGTGAGGAGGATGAGAATCAGAATCATAGAATCATTTAGGTTGGAAGACACCTTTAAGGTCATTGAGTCCAACCCTCAACCCAGCACTGCCAGGTTACCACTAAACCATGTCCCTCAGCACCACATCTCCATGGCTTTGAAACCCCTCCAGGGATCACGGGGACTCCACAACTGCCCTGGGCAGCCTGGGCCAGGCCTGGACAACCCCTGTGGAAATAAATTCTTCCTCATGTCCTAAACCTCCCCTGCTGCAACTCGAAGCCATTTCCTCTTGTTCTGTCACTTGTTCCTTGGGAGAAGAGACTGACCCCACCTGTCTCCAACCTCCTCGTAGGTAGCCAACAGTTTCCTGTCTCTTAGTTCTCACTCTTCTATGCCTTATGTTGGATAAAAGACTTTCCAAAGTTCTTCTTTGTGCAAGACAGATGTCTAAGTCCAGATTAATAGTCCCACAATTACTTTTGCCTTCATCAGCGAAGTGATGCGAGAGCTTGCAATCTAATTGGGCAGATGAGTAGGAATTTCCAGTCTAATCATCACAAGATCACAGGATGATTCAGGTTAGCATGGGTGATGTTCCAAATGGCACTTCTTGCCCCAAAGGCCTTCTGTACTCATCTTCCATGGAAACATCAGTACAGAGGTGCTACATTGACTCTGATGGTCCTGTGCAAATTCCTGCCAGCTCCTTAAGTACAGCCCTGGGTATCAAAAGCACTGTACCAGAGCCAGAGCTCTCTTTACACTGGTCTCAATTTCTCACCAAGAATCAGATAAAGGCAAAACAATTATAATGTGCAATCTCCTTCCCAGTCTTGTCTTATTCACCAGAGCTTCTGTCAGTCCATTTTTTCTGTTCATTCTGTTGAAGGTAACAGTTTGACCAGGGACAGAAACAAGGATGTACACAATTGAGTGTGTTTTAAACATGCACACAGCCCATCTATGCATCCAAGAAGCAGTCACAAAAGATGATCTTGGTAATAGCAAAGTTTAAAACACATTTACCTGTCCTGAAGCTCCTTCTTCTCCAGGTCCCCCTTGACTTGTAAGTGCATCACTTTCCAAATCTTCTGGTTTATTTCCTGTCTCGCTTGCTGCTGTGCCTGATCCTTTAGGACAGGTCTTCCCAGAGTGATGGACTCAGAGAGCTGCACACCCGAGTTTAGGTGGCAGCAAGGACTGCTCAGATGGCAGCTGGCATAACGGCCAGATGGGAGCTTGTCAGCCTCTGTGTGATCCTGGGCTCCTAGTCTCCACATAGGGCTGGACCCTGAAGAAGATTCTTGCCTATTGCAAAGGCAGTGCTGTGGGGCTGGGGTTTACCCGGCATGGGCTCCTCCTGGTCCCAGCTCTGCTGGGAACACTGGGGTGGTAGGGGAATAGCCTGGGGGACGGTTGGTGAGCCTGCCTCTGTGTTGAGCAGCTCTCACAGGACTGTGTTTGCCTTGCCAAAGCAGATCTCCCTCCTTCCCTGACCCTCCAGCATCCCCAGGGCAAGGCACCAGCTCTGCCTGCCAGCCGTGAGGCTGTGTCAGAGTCTCTGCTTGGGGCTGGATTTGTGCTCTTATCCTTGTAAGCCGTTCCTACAAGAGTTGGCGTGTCCCTCTTGGCTCCTCCAGCAGCATCTCTGCTCCTTTTCCCACTCAGTCAGGTTTATTGGGTGGATGATTGCCTGAGGCTCAGCGTCAGCAGCTGTTGTCCGGCCCTGTGAATCTGGGACGTGCAGAGATGGGAAGGGAGGAGCTGATGGCTTTGCCCTTTGCCAGCATGTTTCTGGGCACAAGGCCAGCCTCCTTCCCTGACAGGCTCCAAACTCAGCCACGCTCTTCTGCTTCTCTGGCTTTTTGCATGGGCTGAGCCTGCTCTCCTGCTGTGGCTGCTCTGCCAACTTGTCCTCCAGCTCCCTGTCCTGCTGTGCCTGCACGCACAGTGCTGTCAGCTTGGCTATCTGGATGCACTTTCAAGTTGTCATGGGGTATCTGGGCAGCACCTCGTTTCATCATTGTTAGGAGGTAGTGGCAGTGGGCTGTGAAACCCCCTCTTTCCTGCCCTGCCCAGTCCTGTGCACACAGGAGGGACCATGCCTGCAGAGCTGCCTGTCTCTTCCAGCTGGGACAACCCCAGCAGTGATGCTGCCCCTGACTGGGATGCTCTGTGCCACTCTCTGTCCCTGGCACCCCTTAACTATGGCGATTACCGAGGCACAGCACGGGATTTCAGTACCCTGTGCTGCTGCAGGCTGGCAGAGCTGGCACTGCCCTGGGTGCTCTGGCAGGGACCGGCTGTTTCCATCTGTGTAACGGAGACTGTAGCACAGCCTCCATCAGCCCACTCCTGGGATATTTTTAGGCCTGTCTGTGTCGATGAGGGAGAGATGACAGGCTCACTCCACACCCGGACCACGAGATGCCTCTCCCGGATGCAGCCACCTGGTGCTATGGGAGAAGCGTGGGCCTCTGGCAAGGCTGCTCAGGGCTGTGGTGTGTGGGGGCTGGAGCCACAGCCACCTCCCCAGGAAAGGCAGCACTGCCTGTTTGCTGTGGCTATGGGCTTGCCGGGAGCAGCTGCTGGTGCAGGATACCTCCATTCTTCTCTCTCTGCACTCCCATAGAGAGCAGAGTAATGAATGCCCCAAATTTCTCTGACTTTTGAGCTTGAAGATGTTTCCCAGCTTGTGAAGGAAAAGGAGGGGGGCATCTGAGCAGACAATGCAGTGGGACTGAAGCGTGCACAGCAACACACTTGCATGTGGCCACTTGCTGTTGCAGAAATGATGAGTCCCTTCATCTGAGGAGATTTCTTTTCTGCAGGTCCCAAGGCTCAAGAAAGCATTACAGAGGAAGGGATGAAGAACTCATCTTTTGGGCAGAGTCCTGAGTGGGGACACATCTGGCAGGGAGAAAAGAGTGGTGAGCCAGAGGTGGCTCTGGGATGAGATGCTGGAGGACAGGAGATTTGAGGCAGGAAGCTGTTCTCCTTGGCCAGGCTTCTCTGCAGCACTGCTGGGGATGCCTGGTATGAAGCAGGTGCCCGATGCTCTAGACACATACAGTGACACGTCGCTGTTGGACCAAGCTATGGCGGTGCCCTGGGTGTTGGCAGACAGGAGGAAGACCAAAATGCTCCCAGCAGTGCCAGGTTCTACAGCTGGGTTGGAGGGGAGCAAGGCTGGGGCAGGCTGCTCTGCCCAGCTTCACACCGGGGCTCACACGCAAACCCAGATGGGCTGTAGGTGCTGGGCTCTGCGCACAGGACCTATCTGGGTGGCTGTGCAAATCAGTGGTGCTAACCTACCCCATCCACCAGGAACCAGCACCTCGCTGTGAGTAGCTTCCCCTGTCCCTGCACTGGAAGGCCCAGTCCTGCTGCAGATATGAACCTTCCTCAACTGGCTGTTGAGCCCTGGAAAACTCCAACCCTGAGCAGCTGCTCCTGCCTGGCCCTGTGGACCCACCAGGCTCCCCCAGCATAGCGACAGTTCACATGATGGCTGCAGAAAATTCATACTCCCTCCACTGTGGCATGGGAAGTTGGTTTCTGGGGGGAGCGGGATGAGGACACTTTGCTGGAGACGCTGAGTTCTGTCCCTGCCTTCTTGTGGCTGGGTTGGGTGGGCTGCAGCTGCCTCTGAGCTGTGGCATCTGAGAAATGACAGACCTGCTGGCCTGGCTTTCCCCTGTGGCTGCTGCAACAGGGGCAGGGTCCTTTATGGCTGGCAGCTCTTCACACATGCTCTTTAAGACCACTCTTGCTACAAGAGGATCAAGTGTTCCTCCAGTCCTGTTCTCACTGTGGGGTTGTGTGAATGCTGGTGATGTACCCTGAGAGGTTTGCTGTGCTGCAGCAGCACCTCTTCGGCATCTCCTGCCTGTGGCTGGCAGCTGCCTCCTCATGGCTACTGTTAGCCCATGTTCTGCCAGCAAACAGCACCCAGAGGCACTTCCCCTGGTTCTGCCGATTCCTTGTTATGCAAAGCAGCTGCAAGAATACACAGGTTGCCTGAATCTCCAAAATGCAGCGCGCTGTGCCCCCAGGCAGAGCACAAAACCTTGGCCACATCCCACAGCACAAGGGTCAGTGTGGTGCGAACCTGTGCACCCAGCCCCTGCACCCTGCCACGCCAGCCCTGCTCTGCCCTGTGGCTGGTGGCTCTGCCCTGTGCCGGCAGCTCCTCTCCCTCCTTCCATTTCCCACGAGGGATCAGCATCCAGGAGCAGGGCAGGCACCAGGACACTGCAGGGCTGCCTTGGCTGCGTTCTGCCAGACCAGCGCTCCATACCAGGCAACCACTCTCATGCCCACAGGTGAAGTACCTCCTCTAGCAGTTCCAGCGCCTCCTCCCACCACCTTCCTGGGGACTGGCAGGATTCACACAAAGTCACTGAGTTGTCAGGCGCTTTCCCTTTCCTCCCACTGCCTTTCCTCACCCCTCGCACTCGCTCCTTTCTGTCTTCTTGGTCTCTCCCGATCATCGTGCTTGCCCTTGTCTTGGGTGAGCAGGTGGTGGGATGCTGCAAAGAACATCTTTGCTCTGGGCAGGTGGCCCTGCTCCCTGGGAGGTTTTGATGTCCCTCGGTGTATTGCAGAGGGTTTAAGGAGAGGCACTCACCCACACAGGGGGTGCAGCCTGTGGCTCTGCAGACAATCACAGAATCATTCAGGCTGGAAAAGACCCTTGGGATCATCGAGTCCAACCATTAACCCTACTCTACAAAGGTCACCCCTAAACCATGTCCCTCAACACCGCATCTAAATGACCCTTGAACACATCCAGGGATGGTGACTCAACCACCTCCCTGGGCAGCCTATTCCAGTGTCTGACTACTCTTCCTGTGAAAATTTTTTTCCTAATGTCCCATCTAAACCTCCCCTGTTGCAGCTTGAATCCATTCCCTCTTGTTCTATCACTAATTACCTGTGAGAAGAGACCAGCACCAAGCTCTCTAGAATGTCCTTTCAGGTCATTGTAGAGAGTGAGGAGGTCTCCCCTCAGCCTCCTCTTCGTCCAACTAAACAGCCCCAGCTCCTTCAATCACTCTTCATAAGATTTATTCTCCAGGCCCTTCACCAGCTTTGTTGCCTCCTCTGCACTTGCTCCAGCACCTCGCTATCTCTCTTGTGTTGAGGTGCCCAAAACTGGACACGATGCTCAAGGTGTGGCCTCACCAGTGCTGAGTACAGGGGGACAACCACCTCTCTACTTCTGCTGCTCACACTATTTCTAATACGAGCCAGGATGCCATTGGCTTTCTTGGCCACCTGGGCACACTGCTGGCTTGGCAGTTAGAACCCCCAGGCCCTTTTCTACCAGACAGGTCTCCAGCCACACTGCCCCAAGCCTGGAGCATTGCATGGCGTTGTTGTGGCCCAAGTGCAGGACAAGCACTTGGCCCTGTTGAAGCTCATGCCGTTAACGCTGGCCCATCGATCCAATCTAGCCAAGTCTCTCTGCAGAGCCTCCCTATCCTCATGCCGATCAACACTCCCGCCTAGCTTGGTCTAACCTGCAAACTTACTGATGATACACTCTATAAGCAAGACTGGTCCCAACACTGAGCCCTGAGGAACACCACTTGTGACTGGCCACCAGCTGGATTTAACCCCATTGACCACCACTCTTTGGGCCCGTCTGTCCAGCCAGTGCTTGATCCAGCAGACTGTACACTCATCCAGACCATAAGCAGCCAGTTTTTCCATGAGAATTCTATGGGAAGCAGTGTCAAATGCTTTTCAAAAGTCTAGGGAGACAATATCCACATGCCTTTCCCATGTCCAATAGTCAGGCCATCTTGTTATAGAAGGAGATCAGGTTCGACAGCACTGGCCTTTTATAAACCCATGCTGACTGGGCCTGATCCCCTGGTTGTCCTCTACATGGCTTGTAATGGCACTCAAGATGATCTGCTCCCTGACCTTCCCTGGTACCGAGGTCAGGCTGACAGGTCTCTAGTTTCCCAGTTCCTCCTTTCTGTTTTTCTTGTAGATGGGTGTTACATTTGCTACCCTCCAGTCCATTGGGACCTCCCCAGTTAGCCAGGACCTCAGGTAAATAATGGAAAGAGGCTTGGCGAGCACATCTGCCAACTTTTTCAGCACCCCTGGGTGTAACCCACCTGGTCCCACAGACTTTTGTGCATCCAAGTGGTGTAGCAGGTCACTGACCACTTCTTCTTTGATTGCAACGACCTCATTCTGCTTCCCCTCCCTGTCTCCTCGCTCATGGGTGTCCAGGGAACAGCTCATTCCACTGCTAAAGACTGAGGCAAAGTAGGCGTTGAGTACCTCAGTCTTTTCCTCATCCTTTGTTGCTGTTTCCCTCTGCATCCAATAAGGGATGGAGATTTTCCCTAATCCTCCTTTTGTTGTTAATAAATTTATAGAAACATTTCTTACTACCCTCAACAGCTGTAGCTAGGTTGAGCTCTAGCTGCACTTCGGCTCTCCTAATTTTCTCCCTGCATAGCTTCACTACATCTTTATAGTCTTCATGAGAGACCTGCCCCCTCTTCCGAAGGTCATGGACTCTCCTTTTGTTCTTGAGGTGCAGACAAGACATGCTGTGGGAGACGCTTACTACAGCAGCATGGCCAACTGTCCCACAGTACAACCTGCACATGCTGGGTTTCAAAATGGATGCTTTTTACAACAACTCATGCAACAAATGAGGTCAGTGAAGGTGACTCCAGAGAAACGTGCTTGCACCCGTGACACCAGTTCTGCCCTAGCCTGGCCAAAAATCAAAGGGCACATGGCCACAATTTGTATCTGAAATCATGACAAATGACATCATGAAGTCTCAAACAGCTGCGGTGGGAGTGCAGCTCACCTGGGACAGATGCTGTCTTGCAGCCACTTGCTCAGGACACATGAGGAAGAGACCAGAGTGACGCAAATGTGGGCTGCTGTGCTTACACTGTGGGGTTTGGCACCAGCTCACTCAGGCATATGTGGGAGAGACCAGCGTGAGCAACAGAACTGGCTGCTGCACTGCTGGTCCGTTGATCAGGTTTGGAGGCTTCAGTTCACCAGGGGTCAGGGAGTGATCAGTAGCGAGTGAGAAGATGGTGTTTGAGTTGAAAAGGCTGAAAAGAGGAGCCTATGGCCATGTGACTCCTAAACACGTCTTAGGAGGAAAAGCTGAGACACCTGGGGCTCTTTAGTCTGGAGAAGAGAAGACTGAGAGGGGATCTGATAAATGTTTATAAACATCTGAGGGCTGAGTGCCAAGAGGAAAGGGACAGCCTCTTCTCACT
>JAAGNO010132139.1:0-16930 GCA_033439905.1 Ceryle rudis
GTGAAGAATTTCTTCCTCATATCTAATCTAAACCTCCCCTGATGCAACTTGAGGCCATTTCCTCTCATTTTATCATTAGTAATTGGGGAGAAGAGACCAACACCAGCCTCGCTACAACCTCCTTTTAGGTAGTTGTAGAGAGCAATAAGGTCTCCTCTTAATCTCCTCTTCTCTAGAATAAACAACCCCAGTTCCCTCAGCATGCTTTCCAGACCCCTCACCAGCTTTGTTGCCCTTCTCTGGACCCACTCCAGCACCTCATTGTCCTTCTTGTACTGTGGTGCCCAAAACTGGACACAGTACTCAAGGTGTGGTCTCACGAGTGCTGAGTACAAGGGCACGATCACCTCCCTACCCCCACTGGTCACACTGCTGCTGATACAGGCCAAGATGCCATTTGCTTTCTTGGCCACCTGGGCACACTGCTGGCTCATGTTCAGCTGGCTGTCCACCAGCACCCCCAGGTCCCTTTCAGCCAGGCAGCTTTCCAGCCACTCCTCCGCAAGCCTGTAGCGTTGCCTGGGGTTGTTGTGACCAAAGTGCATGACCCAGCACATGGCCTTGTTGAACCTCAGCCTGTCCAAATCCCTCTGCAGAGCCTTCCTACCCTCAAGCAGATCAACACTCCCACTTAATTTCATGTCATCTGCAAATTTATTGAGTGTGCATTCGATCCCCTCATCCAGGTCATTGATAAAGATATTAAACAAGACTGGATGAGATAATTTTATCCAACTCCCCTGCCAGAGCAGGTTCACCTAGAGTAGGTCGCACAGGATCACATTCAGGTGGGTGTTGAATGTCTCCAGGGACAGAGACTCCACCACCTCTCTGGGCATCTCATTCTGGTGCTCTGCAACCCTCAAAGTAAAGTTGCTTCTCATGTTAGATGGAACTTCCTATGTTCAAGTTTGTGCCCATTACCTCTTGTCCCGTCACTGGGCACCACTGAAAAAAGACTGGTCCCATCCTCCTGAAACCCATCCTTTAAGTAGTCTTCTCTTCTCCAGACTAAAAAGACCTAAGTCTCTCAGCCTTTCCTCATAAGAGAGATGTTCTAGTCCCCTAATCAATTTTGTAGACCTTTGCTGTACCCTCGCCAGCAATTCCCTGTCCTTCTTGAACTGGGGATCCCAGAACTGGACACAGTATTCCAGATGTGGCTGCACCAGGGCAGAGTAGAGAGGGAGGAGAACCTCCCTCCACCTGCTTGCCATACTCTTCTTGATGCACCCCAAGATGCCATTGGCCCTCTTGGCCACAAGGGCACGTTGTTGGCTCATGCTTAACTTGTTGTCCACCGGGACTTCCAGGTCTATTTCCACAGAGCTGCTTTCCAGCAAGTCAACCTATACTGGTGCATGGGGTTATTCCTCCCCAGGTGCAAGACTCTACACTTGCCCTTTTTGAACTTCATGAGGTTCCCCTTTGCCCAACTCTCCAGCCTGTCCAGGTCTCACTGAATGGCAGCACAGCCTTCTGGTGTGTCAAACCAGTTTCGTAACATCGGCAAACTTGCTGAGGGTACACTCTGTCCCTTCATCCAAGTCATTGATGAATATATTGAACAGGACTGGACCCAGTCCTGACCTCTGGAGCATACCACTTGTTATGGGCCTCCAACCAGACTCTGTGCCACTAATCACAACCCCAGTGATGGTTTTAAACTAAAAGAGGAAGATTCAGACTAGATAGAAGGAAGATTTTTTTTTTTTACAGTGAGGATGGTTGAAATACTGTCATAGGTTGCTCAGTGAGGTGGTAGATGCCCCATCCGTGGAAACATTCCAGGTCAGGTTGGACAGGTCTCTGAGCAACCTGCTCTAGTTGATATCCCTGCTCACTGCAGGGGGTTGTACTAGATGACTTTGAAAGGTGCCTTCCAACCGAAACCAGCCTATGATTCTATGAAAACCACCTAGGCTTGTTACAGGACTGTTTAAGATCATCTATATCGGTGGTGTAGATATATCCATGAAAACCCAGGGCCAGATGCTCAACTGGTGATGTTTACTCCAGTCCCTGATCCACACCAGCTCAGTGTCATGGTTTGAACTGAAACCAGGACACTCAGTTAGACCAAGGTGAATAACAGGGACTCATCCTGCCAGGGGGAAGGGACAGTATCCAGCATTGTTGCCAGTTTCTTTTCATTGCCTTGAATTTTCTGGAGTGGTGTTTCTGGCCTGTAGGACCACATGCCATGGTTATTTCTGAAGACATGAGCCAGCACAGTAGTTGCTGTGGCCAGTGTGCGCTGCCCTTTGTAACCAGAGGGCTATTGCACAGTGGAATGTGTAACCAGCTCAGGAAAAGTACTGGTTTAAACCATGCTGGCTGAATGTAATATGTTTTCTTTTTTGTTTCTCTCTGTGCTTGCAGGTCAGAAGATTCTTCACCACAGAAGTGATGTCTTAGAAACTGTAGTCCTGATCAATCCCTCAGATGAAGCAGTTAGTACTGAGGTAAGTCAGTCACAAATACTTCACTGTGTCATAAAAGCTCCATTAAATGCACAGGTTGAAAGCAGCTCCTAACTGTGGAATAAAGGACATGTTAGGAGCAAATATCATCAAAAACATCAGCCATCCTTTGATTTTCTTCCTGCTTTCCCAGACACCTGCTAAAGAGTCAAAGGCATAGAACAGAAACACACAACTTATCCCAGCACTCATTTCCTTGTAACACACCAAATTCCCTTCTTGATGAAGTGAAAGCAGCTGTGGTGAAACTGCATCTGCTTTTCTTCTGCTCCTCAATTGTTTGGTAGCTCTGGATGCCCATTTTACATATGAAAAAGTGCCTGGAAAAAAAAAAAAAGTGCCAGGTTCCCTGAGATAAATTTAGGTCTTTGAGAAGAATTACCATCTAGGCAGTGGTGATTCTAGGTTGATCTATGTGATCTGTCCTTCAAAAAGCACTTGACATGATCAATGGACTCTGGAGAGTTCCCCAGTAGAGGACTGTCAATTCCTCATGAACTAGCTAGAGTAGAATCAAAGAACTGAGCATGTAGCTCAAAGAGAAATAGACAAATTTAGCTAGTGAGACTGAAGGTTGTAAAAAATAGGGATAATTACATTGCTAGCCAGTGTTAGGAAGTACTGACATAGTACAAATTCTTTTGGGAAATTAGTCTCTTGGCTTGCAGTACTTTGTGAAGAATCTATTTTGTTACCAACTTTAAGTGATATTAAACACAAACAGGAGGAAACACATGAAAACAAATTAAATTTCTGAAGGTTTAAAAGTAAGTAAACAGTTAATGGCAGCTCGTGCACTAAAAATTATGTGTGAAAATCTCGTACACTGCATTAGATGTACTTGTGAAACAAAAATCAGAGCTTCCAAACCCCCTTGCTTTCTAACACTCCTCACCAAGGTGGGAGGCTAGGTGTGGATGGGTGAGGATTCTGAGATAAATACCCAATAACAACAGAGTTGTTATTAAGCAGGCATACTTTATTGCAGCGCTGGATATTCTCCTCCATCTAATATACACAAAAAACATACATATTCATCAGGCAGTCTTACACCAATGAGTTCCCAGAATTCATTTACATAGTCCGAGCATGCATAATAAAATTAGGGTTAGGGTCTTTTCCCCCTCCGGTGGTCTTTCATAGTCTTCCTCACACTGGTTGTTAGTTGAACTCTGGGCTTCCTTTGCCCATATATGGTCATGGGGTTAGCTCATCCATCCTTCGGCCCTGGAAGGCTCCAAGAAGATCAGTTTAAATTAGTTTTCAGGTGCTTATCTTAACACTGGTGTCCTCCTTTGTGCTTATCTTGACGTCTTGAGTCCCTGTTATCAGGGGTGCTCTGGCTTAATGAACCATCTCAAGGCCTGTTTCATCTTTGCCAGGCAAGAAGTCACAGGTTTCAAAACATCTCATTATCAACTCTACCCAACAGATGACTAAACTATGCAAGTGAGGCTAAGAAAAGAATACAACTATAGCTAATAAGATTGAAAATTCCTGTGTATCAACCAGGGAACGACCAGGGATATCAATCCTTTCCCTTGGTAAGAAACAAAGGTGTCAGCTGGGCAGCAGCTATAAGGGTTGTCTTTAATGACTTTCAGAGTAAAAAGCTATAAAGGATAGGGGAGGGGAAGAGCTGAAAGAGCTGACAAAAGTAGAGAAATGCTGCTTCTGTCACTGGTGCTTGTCATTCCTTTGATAGATAACCACATGGAAGAACATGGTTTGAGACTGATTAATGCCTTCTGAACCCAGGCCTTTCTCCTTTGGTTCTGGAATATATTTGGCTAGGTTATTGTTAATTTCCTCTCACTAGACTGTGAGAGGCAATCTTTTCTGTGCTTTCATTTAGCCAGACTGGTCACAGACAGAAGTTACAAGCTAAGATTTACCTTCACTGGCTAAGAGACACTCTCACTGGACAAAAGCAGAACAAGATGATAAGAAAGAGGCAGAAGAATTAACGTGGAGGTTGGAATAGACATGCTTTGACCATTATGGCAAAAATAAAACTTAGTTCTACATATCAAGTGATTTCAAGGTTGCATCTGGGGAGATAGTGATATACCATGGAGTTCTGACTTTCACCAGAAGAGGAAACTGAATCTATCAGTTCAGGAAAAACAAAGGCAAAGAGATATTAAAACAAATTCCTGCTAATCTGGCTAGTAATAGCCATTCTGTGGGTAATTTGAGCATAGTTCTGCCCAAAGCTCCTATTGTGTTGTCAGCTGTCAAATCCCAAAAGAGAGAAGCCCAAAGGGAGAAAGATCACAGTTATGCAAAGAAAACAAGTTTCTTAAAACCCCATAAGCAGTTAGTTCTGATTCAAAGGTCGGAGTTTCCAAGCCCCCTTGCTTTCTAACACTCCTCACTGAAGTGGGAGGCTAGGTACAGCTGGGCAAGGATTCTGAGATAAACTCAATAACAACATAGTGTTATTAAGCAGGTATTCTTTATTGCAGAGCTGGATACACAGGGGATCACTCCTCCAAATGTGTGTACCGATGCAAGCTAGGTACCTAGTTTATATGCAGGCTAAACTTACATATTCATTATATTTCCTGGAAAGGGCAGTCTTATGCTAATGGATGCCTGGAATTCATTTACATAGTCCGAGCATGTGGAATAAAATTAGGGTTAGGGTCTTTTCTCCCTCTGGTGGTCTTTTGTGATCTCTGGTGGTCATTTACTTCATCTTCTCTTCATCACTGTGTTCTTTTGGTGACCTAAAGCCTAAAATTCTGATTCTTGCCACAAAACTGGTTCTTGGCTGTTCAGCATGCTTGGGTGCCTGAAGACATCTTGTTTTCCTGTTCTCAGAGATAACCACTATTTACAGTATGCCCGTACTATATGACTACCCATTCATTGTTGTTGCATGTTTAAAGATTAGTAAAACTCCACCAGACGTCCTGTCTCCTGCTTTCAATTTGTCTCCTGCTTTCAATTCCTTCTTAAGAAGATTACTTTCCATTGCTCTAACACTTCTGTGTCTGTACCATCTTGGAAACTGGTGCTCTACTTATGATCTTGTCTGTGTCTGTTCACACTCCTTCTTTAACTGTGTTTTGACTGAGGCTGTCTTGTGTCATGGAGATACCCATGACCCAAAACAAACAGCAGCTGCTATCCAAAATGGGGGTTTATTGCAACCAAATTTGCCCAGCACTCCTTCTGACCAAATACAAATTTGGATGTGTGTTGGGAATTAACTACTACACAACTAATTCCTAAACCTTAAGGAAAGATGAACCAAAATGGGCACACACTCATAAAGGGGAAAACTACACAAGAGATATCACTCACCCAAAGGGGGGGGGCAAGGCTCACTCAATCCATGGAGACTCACTCAATCTATGGAAGTATCCTTGGACGGACTGTCCAAGGGGAGGGTCCAACTGCCAGGCCTGATGCTCTGTGAAGAACCAACTCACCTGGTTCTTAGGCAGGACCCCATTTATACCCTAGTCGAGGGTGCACTGTGTTCATTCTAATTGGTTAAGGGGACAAGCTCAGCTCCTGAACCTTTTTATTAGGGGTCCAGACTCTGGGGCACCTGTCAATCACTGTGAGGTACAGCTTAATGGCTGAGGTGTCAAACTGCTCTGGCCAAGGTGCCAAACTTCTCCAGCACACCGTTTGCTTTGTTTTGTCTGTCGAGAAGGCTGCACCTGCCACATCTTGATGTTCACTTTATTCAAACAATTTGGGACTTCAAACAAGGGTAAAGCTGAACAGAATCATCACCTTGCAATATTTCTGTAGTGGTCTTGAAATCAGCAGACAAAATTCTGTTAGTCCTTTAGGAAGCCTTGATTATACCCAGACACAGAATTTATGTGTCTCTAAGAGTTCTTTCATGTGTATCATACATTATGCTCTGTAATCTGCAAGCATTTATTTACTTTTTTTTCCTGTCATAGTTTTCTAGTTCTGCAGAACCTATTTCACAATCAATTAATAAAATAGATTGAAAGGGAATTATGTGACAGTTGCATATGAGTGACTCACAAGTCAGGAAATCATTTTGCTGTTGGAAAACCTGGTGAGTTTATGCATAAGTTGGCAGACTGCCCAGAACTGCTGCCAGCAATAAGAAAAAACATTCAAAGAGGAAGACAGCTCTTTTATGGTTTTAGTGCAAATAACCCAAACAAGATTTCAGCCACACATCAGCCATCCAGATGTACTTAGCTATTTTTTTGTCTGAAATAAAAATGAACCAGCTTGATCCATCAAGAATATTGCTGAATTTAGAAACATAGAATCATTTGGGTTGGAAAAGATTTTTAAGATCACCAAGTCCAACTCTTAACCGAGATCAGGTTACTTAAGCAGGACCTGCCTTTCATAAACCCATGCTGACCGGGTGTGATCACCTGGTTCTCCTGTATGTGTCTCATGATGGCACTCAAGATGCTCTCCTCCATAACCTTCTCTGGCACCAAGGTCAGACTAACAAGCCTGTAGTTCCCTGGATCCTCCTTCTGGCATTTCTTGTAGATGGGCATCACATTAGCTAACCTCCAGTCCACTGAGACATCCCCAGTTAGCCAGGACTGCTGATAAATGATGGAAAGTGGCTTGATGAGCACTTCCACCAGTTCTCTGAGTACCCCTAGGTGGATTCCATCCTCCCCCATAGACTTGTGTGTGTCTAAGTGTAGCAGCTGGTCACTAATCCTTTCCCCTCAGATTATGGGAGCTTCATTCTGCTCCTTGTCCCTGCCTCCCAGCTCAGGGGACTGGGCACTCAGTTAACAACTCATCTTACTATTGAAGACTGAGGCAAAGAAGACATTCAGTACCTCAGCCTTTTCCTCATCCTTGGTCACTATGTTTCTCCCCACACCCAATAAACAATGGAGATTCACCTGAGTACTCCTCTTGTTGCTAATGTATTTATAGAAACATTTTCTATTGTATTTTATGGCAATGGCCAATTAAAGTTCAAGTTGGGCTTTGGCCCTTATAATTTTCTCACTGCATAACCTCACAACATACTTGTATTCTTCAAGCATTGTCTGTGCCTTCTTCCAAAGGTCACAAAGTCTCTTTTTTTTCCTGAGCTGCATCATATGCTCCCTGTTCAGCCAGCCCAGCCTTCTCCCCTGCCAGCTCATCTTTTTACACATTGGGACAGCTTGATCCTGCACCTTTAAGATTTCCTTCTTGAAGAATGTCCAGCCTTTCTCGATTCCTTTGCCCTTCAGAACAGACTCCCAAGGGACTTTAACAACCAGGTTCCTAAATAGGTCAAAATTTGCCCTCTGGAAATCTAAGGCATCAGTTCTGCTGACCCCCCTCCTTACTTCTCTGAGAATCACAAGCTCAATCATTTCATGCTTGCTATGCTCAAGAAGGCCTCCAACCACCACATCAGCCACAAGTCCTTCTCTGTTTACAAACACCAGGTCAAGTGAGGCACCTTTCCTAGTTGGCTCACTCACCAGCTGTGTCAGGAAGTTATCTTCCACAGAGTCCAGGAACCTCCTACCATGATATCTGCCTTGTTGGCCTTTGTCCTGATTCTTGCCCATAAACACTCAACCCTTTCATCACCATCATTAATGTCTAGACAGTCAAGATACTCCCTAACATACAGGGTTACCTCACTGCCTCTCCTTCCTTGCCTATCCCTTCTGAATAGGTTAGAGCCATCCAATGCAGCACTCCAGTTGTGCCAGTCATCCCACCATGTTTTTGTGATGGCATCTATGTCATAGTTTTGCCCACGCTGCCTGCATTGATGTAGATGCACTTCAGATGGGTTACTGATCCTGCAACCTTTTGGGAGAGACAAGTCCTAACCCCTATATGACCATTCTCGTGGGTTTCTGTGGCTTCCAATGCATTAACCCTTGCATCTTTGCTGAAACATGGATCTCCATCTTCTTCCTCCACTGACACAGCAAACCAAAGGCACTTGCTAGCAGACCATCCCTGAAACATTAGTGTGCTACCCCCAGGCTTACCTCTGTCAAGCCTGGTTTTGTTCCTTTCCCCCTTCAAATCTAGTTTAAAGCTCTTTTAATGAGCCCCACTAACTCTTGTGCCAGGGTCCTTTTCCCCCTTTGCAACAGGTGTACCCCATCTCTTGAGAGTAGTCCTGGCATCATGTAAATGAAGCCGTGATCAAAACCCAAAAAATTCTGCTGTAATTTGGGGCCTGCATTGCACTAAATAATCATTTAGTGCAATTATTGACAGACCAGCATTAGTCCTACATTTAATTAAAGGAACTTTCTGCTGCTCAAAGTCAAGGCCACTTATTTAATAAAATAACAATTAAGATGTGGTAGAGTTGGGATCGTCTTTCAGATACTCTTCAGTGGCTTTTTCCTACTTGTACTTAAAACATGAGTTGTTCAGCAGAGAGGTCAATCCTTCCTGGCTCAGCCTCCCTGGCATGAGTGGGAATTGTTTAGAACAACTGATTGCTTAACAGTTGATATAAAATTTTGAAAGAATGGCTTGCTAGGACAGTTGAGGTGATTATATCATCTCCATGGTGATGGAATTTGGATGCAATATCTACACATGAAGTTGTTCCAGATGGACTCTGCTCATTTATATGGATAGCCTTATACTGGAATCACTTTGCTGGTTTAACTCAATTATCCCTGAACAGAGGAATTACTGCACTTGAAATTCATACCTTACCTTTATTTGGATTTTTCAGTGTTGGAGAAGACTTTTGAAATATTTGCTCTATTGAGCCTGGCTGGGATGGACATAACTTTCCCCATAGCAGCCCTCATAGTGTTGTGCTTTTTAGTTGTAGCTAGAAAGGTGTTGTTGATAATACACCAGTGTTTTGGCTACTGCTGAGCAGTGCACCCACAGCATCAAGGCAGTTTCTCCAACCCCCCCACCCAAAGACTGGGTGTGGGCAAGAGGTTGGGAGGGGCCAGAGTCAGGACATGTGACCCAAATTGACCAAAGGTATATGACAGATCATATGAGGTCGTTCTGAGCAATAAATCTAAGGGAAGGGGGGGGCATTCATTATTAAGGTGCTTGTTTTCCAAAGCAGTTGCTACTCATACTGAGGCTCTATTTCCTGGGAAGTGTTTGGACATCACCTGCTGATGGAAGTAGAGAATTAATCTTTTTTTTTGTTTATTTTCCTTTGCTTCCATGTGTGGCCTTACTTTTGCTTTATCAAACTGCCTTTATCTTGAACCATGGGTTTTTAATCTTATTCCCCCCACCTTGTCCTGCTGAGGAAGGGGAGTGATAGAACAGCTTGGTGGGCACCTGATGGCCAGCCAAGGTCAACCCACTACATTTGCAAAATGTTTACTCAGTAGTACAGAATCTTACAAAGCTTTTGTTCTTCAATTTAAGTTTAATTCAGCCAATAGAACTATACTGAATATATGGATTTTTCTTAACATGCAAGTAAATCTCCTCCTGGGGGGAAAACAGGAATTATTAATAGCTGTAGTGAGGGTCAAGTAAAGTAACCAGGATCTAGTTTAAAATAGTTAACATTTATTTCAAAATGCAGAAGTTTATTTCTCAATAGCAAGCTCCTTTGAGCCATCAGGCATCTACATAATTTATTACTGTGTATTGAAAAAGGCTGGCACACTTAAAGTTATAGTTATCATGAGATGTAAATAGTGCCTGTGACTGTATCTGAGTGCTTGTTATTAGTTTGGTTTATTCATCAGACTTATATAAACAGCTCTATAACTTGAAAAAGTTTTGACAGTCCTGGGAGACTCTGGTTCAAAATATGTTTAAAATTAGTTAAGATAAACTTTGTGTTCTTAGAGGAATGTACAAACATGTGGTAACTCCCATTATTGATGTGTTTCTTTCCTTCACTCTAGGTACGCTTAATGATCACAGATGCTGCAAGACACAAGCTCCTCATACTAACTGGACAGTGTTTTGAAAACACAGGAGAACTCAATCTTCAGTCAGGGACCTTCTCCTTCCAGAACTTCATCGAGATCTTCACGGATCAAGAGGTTTGTGCAGAAAAGTGTCTTCCATACATTGTCATGTGATGGCACAGGTTTTTAGAAGACTAAAACTGTCCTTTTGTGTTGATAGATTTAGCATTGGCTAACTAATGCTGATGCTCCTTACTCTTCATTATAGGCTTTCTTTCATGACATTTATTTAATTTACTTTTGTTTTTACGTAATTTACTTAACAAAAAAATTACGTTTTAATTTGGGAAATTAAATTATAACTTTGAGAAACAAAAAAAACAAGGAACATTTTGACAATGGAAGGAGATAGTGTTATGTTTAAAAAACACAGCTTGTTTAATCTAAGGTGCACATACAAATCAGTCAAAGTGAATTTGACACCAGGTTCTTGCCTGTTGGCAACTAAGTAATAGGTGACGTGAAATAAGACAGAGGATGTCTGTTGGAATGGCTGTATTTTTTTGTACCACATACTTGCTTGACTTCTTTAGTGTTTAAAATTTTGCTAGTGAAATCTGTAAAACTTGTGATTTCTACATACAAAAAATATAATAATTAATTACACCAATACTTAATGCTGTTTCCTTCATGACTTGTTATTTTGCTGTCTTGCTTGATGTACTGTATCTGAAAGCTCCCATAGGGCAAGAACCCATAGTAAACAAGTTATCACACTTAATTTGGTTGCTGTGTAAAATATATATTTAAATAAACTGTATCACTGCATCTCTAGGTATTTAGCTTCCAAAATTAATTAGGAGCATTTCAGTGGAGTGATATTTGAAAGTTCATCACTGAAAGAGCAGTTTGCACAAACTACAGTATGACCTTATTGTATCCATTTGGGGGGACAGACTTTTTACCAGATCCTGTAGCAATAGGGCAATATTTTTAAACTAAAAGAGGGGAAATTTAGAGTAGACAGAAGACATATTTTACATAGAGGATGGTGAAACATTGGAACAGGTTGCCCAGAGAGGTGGTCGATGCCCCATCTCTGGAAGTGTTCAAGGTCAGGCTGGACAAGATTCTGAGCAACCTGCTCTAGTTGCAGATGTCCTGCAGGGGTATTGGAATAGATGACCTTGAAATGTCCCTTCCAACCCAAATAATCCTGTGATTCTATGATTCAATGATTCTATGGTCCTTTTCTCAAAGCCTCTTTGTTCAACATATGCTTGTATGGTTGGGGAAAGAACTGGATCCCTGCTCTCTGAAATGCGCATGACATCTAAAAGTCACTGTCACTTTGCAGCTACTTTTCTGTAAAATTACAAACCCAATCTCCTTGCATCGCTGGCTAATTAGCAACACATAATTACTTTATGACTACATGGAAAACTAGGGACAAATCCTGCCATTATCATTAGGAAGCCAAACCGTTGCCTGGAAACTGGAACAGTGGTGGTTGCCTATGAGTTACAGCCACCAAGGGATTGCCACAGTGGTAGGCATTCAGGGCATGCTCCCATAGTCTCTGAGTAAAGCTCACTTGGCTTGTTTCTGCTGCTGGCAGCATGCTCACCAGCCAGCCAGCATGGCTGTTTTAAAGTGTTGGCTTCCAGCTTACTGTCTCTGAAACCTTGGACTCACCCAGCTTCTAAAATATTTCACAAAAGCAAAGAAAGATCCTATTTGCCATACTGTAGTCTGTGTATGTGACATTTTTTAAAGTGTCCCATTAATGGGAATTTTTTAGAGAGTCTACAAATTGAAAAAACAGTTAGAAAAAAATTTCAGTCTTGAATAATACTGATAGACTTTGGGCTGCCCTATCCTCTGAGTCAAAGAATGATGAGTGCAGAAACAGTGACTTTCCATTTGTGGACATTGAAATTGTCAGGGACCATCTGTATCAGCTGAATAGTCACAAATCCATGACCATTAAATCCATGGGATTCATCTCAGAGTACTGCAGGAGCTGGCAGATGTTACAGTAGGACCCCTCTCAATCTCTTGGGAGTCTGGGAAGGTCCACACTATAAGTATGGACAGTGTTATTCCAATTTTCAAAAAGGACATGAGGGAATCATAGAATCACAGAAAGGTTTGTGTTGGAAGGGACCTTAAAGATCATATTGTTCCAACTGTCCTGCCATGGTCAGGGACACCTTCCACTAGATCAGGTTGCTCAAAGCCCCATCCAGCCTGGCCTTAAACACTTCCAGGGGTGAGGCATTCACAACTTCTCTAGGCAACCTGTTACAAAGTCTCACCACCCTCACAGTAAAGAATTTCTTCCTAATGTCTAATCTAAATCTACCCTCTTTCAGTTTGAAACCATTAACCTCATCCTATCACTACACTCTCTGGTCAAGAGTCCCTCTCCATCTTTCCTGTAGGCCTCCTTTAAGTACTGAAATGCCACAATAAGGTCTCCTCAGAGCCTTGTCTTCTCCAGGCTGAACAACCCCAACTCTCTCAGCCTGTCCTCATAGGAGAGGTGTTCCAGCCCTCTGATCATCTTCATGGTCCTCCTTTGGACCCACTCCAACAAATCCACATCCTTCTTGTGCTGGGGGGCCTGGAGCTGAATGCAGTACTCCAGGTAGGATGTCACAAGAGCAGAGTACAGGAGCAGAATCTCCTTCCTCAACCTGCTGGCCATGTTTTTGATGCAATTCAGGATGCAATTGGCTTTCTGGGCCGCGAATGCACATTGCTGGCTCATGTCCAGCTTTTCATCTACCAGTACCCCCAAGTCCTTCTCTGCAGGGCTGCTCTCAATCCACTCATTTCCCACCCTGTATTTGTGCTTGGGATTGCCCCAACCCATGTGCAGGACCTTACACTTGGCCGTGTTGAATTCCATGAGGTTCCCATAGGCCCGCCTCTCAAGCTTGTCCAGGTCCCTCTGGATGACATACCTTCCTCTAGCATGTTGACTGCACCACTCAGCTTGGTGTCATCGGCAAACTTGCTGAGGGTGCACTTGATCCCACTGTGCATGTCGCTGACAAAGATGTTAAACAGCAACAGTCCCTAAACGACCCCTGAGGAACACCGCTCATCACTGGTCTCCACTTGGACATCAAGCCATTGACTACAACTTTCCTGGGAACACCCAGGGAACTACAGACCTGTTAGTCTAACTTCAGTTCCTGTAAAAAATATGGAGATCATACTGGGTATTATTGAAAGATATTTAAAGAACAATGCAATCATCAGCCCCAGTCAACATGGATTCACAAAGGGAAAGTCCTGTTTAACTAATCTGATCTCCTTGTACGATAAGCTCACCTGCCTAGTGGATAAAGTAGTTTTCCTGCATTTTAGTAAGGCTTTCAATACTGTCCCTCACAACATCCTTCTGGACAAGTTGTCCAACTGTGGGGTGAGCAGGTTCACCGAGCGCTGGGTGAAGAACTGGCTGAAAGGCAGAGCTCAAAGGGTTGTAGTGAATGGGACTACATCTGTCTGGTGACCATTCACCAGTGGTGTTCCTCAGGGTTCAATTCTAAGGCCAGTTCTGTTAATTTTTTTTATCAATAGTCTGGATGCAGGAGTTGAATGCACCATTAGGAAGTTTGCTGACAGTATTAAACTGGGAGGTCCTGTTGACTCTCTTGAGGGACAAGAGGCCTTGCAGAGGGATCTAGGTAATTGGAGCATTGGATAATCATTAATGGCATGAAATTTAACAAGTCCAAAAGCTGGATTCTGCACCTGGGATGGAGTAATACTGCACAGAAGTATAAATTGGGAGACAAGTAGCTGGAGAGCAGCCCTGCAGAAAGGGATCTGGGGTTGATGGTTAATAGCAGCTCAATATGAGCCAGCAACATGCCCTGGCACCAAGAGGGCAAATCACATTCTGGGGTGCATCACACACAGTAGAACCAGCCACTCAAAAGAGGTGATGATCCCACTGTATTGAGCATTGGTGCGGCCTCACCTTGAGCATTGTGTGCAGTTCTGGTCCCCACCATTTAAGAAGGATGTGAAGGTTCTTGAATGTGTCCAGAGGAGTGCAATAAAGCTGGTGACAGTTCTGGAAGGAATGTCCTGTGAGGAATGGCCGAGGACTTTGGGTTTGCCTAGTTTGGAGAAAAGAAGGCTGAGGAATGACCTCATGTTTTTCTCTACAGCTTTCTGAGGAAGGGATTTGGAGAGGGAGGTGCTGATCTCTTCTCCCTGGGATCCAGTGACAGGACACATGGGAATGGTTCATAGCTGCACCAAGGAAGGTTCAGACTGGACCTTAGGAAGCATTTCTTTACCAAGAGTGCGTTCAAACACTGGAATGGGCTTCCTAGAGAGTTGGTTGATGCCCCAAGCCTGTTAGTGTTTAAGAGGCATTTGGACAGTGCCCTTAATAACATGCTTTAACTTTTGGTCAGCCCTGAAGTGGTCAGGAAGTTGGACTGGATGACCATTGTAGGTACCTTCCAACTGAAATACTTTATTCTGTTCTATTCTATTCTAAATGGCTAGAAAAAAATATTAATGTTTTGTTAACTACTGAGTAGAAAAAAAGAATTCCTGTGCTCTTCTGACTCATAAGCATGTATAATTTGATGATAATTGTAGTAAAGTTGGTATTTCTGGTATCCACCCATTTTTATTTCATTGGCCCAAAGGTGAACTATGGTCATGGCATCTGCTTATAAATAAGCAAATACTCTTTGAGGGATAATCTTATGAAGTCCTATTCAGAAATCCAGCTCTAGCTTGCAGAACTCTCTGCAAGCACTGCCTAAAAGTGTTGCTTTCAACTTCTCCCATACCAGAATATTGAAGATGTCTCATTTCACTGCCTTTGCAACAACAAATACCAGAGGAAAACCTTTCTTTTTTACCTTTCTAGTCCAGGGTATGAAACAATCTTGTGTTTTCTCTGAGCAGCCAACTTGTTTGCCTTCACCAGCTGTAACACCTTTGAAACTTAAGGATTGTTCAACAGGTTTATCTCAGTGCTTGAAAAGATGATCAGGTTCACAGATACATTTCTTTGTTCTCAGAATGACTTTGAATCCAGAGAAGAGAATGAGCAGTTACATCTCTGTGTTATCAAATAGAGTAAACAATGTAACTGTCAATATCCTTTGTGTCACCATTTGAAACACAAATCCATTAAAGCCTTTTCTAGGGCATTCCTGAACTTGCTATTCCTAACAGATATGATCTATGTCTGGAATAACTTTTCTCCAATGTTTCATTGGCCTGTGCTACCAGTGGCTTAACACCATCTGCATTATGCATGCCAACTTTCAGAAAGGAGTATGAAACAGCAATCCAAATATGGTATAATATAAACTGGATAGGACTAACCCCAAACCCTGGCCCAGTATATTCATTAGACCAGTATATTAACATATGACATTTTATCTATCCATAAATTTTTCCCTACAAGAGAAATGGTCTGTACTCAAGTTATATTTACTACTTTTGTCTCTTCCTAATAATGTGTTTTCAAACCTGACTAAAGACACTGAATAAAGTATTATGCTCAAAATCCTAAATCTATTTCAGGGCTGCAGTTTGTGCTGCCCCTTTTTTCTTATTCTTCTGTTTTCCTTATCTTTCATCTTTTTCTGCCTTTACTCCTTTTGTTTTGTTTTGATTTTTCTTTGCTCTTTTCCAGACAAAGCCATTTCTGACATAGGGGTGAGATTTATTTATACTCTTATCAAATTATTTGAATACAAAGGCAGATCAACAAAGAAAGTTAGAAAATAAGTATTTTCTGCTTTATTTAAGTATTGGCCGGATTATTTTTGTTTAGATAACAGCTACTCTATCTTTGTTGCATTTTATTTTTGGTAAATGCTGAAAATAACTTATGTAACACAAAGAAAGGAAGTGTGACATGCACACAGAGAGACCTGCAGAGATCTACTACAAGCACAATAATTTTGTTATATATCCATTTATTCTGCTAATTGAGCTTGTGGTCCAAGACTTTCAAATTATTCAGCTGTAGCCTAATCTATATCATCTTTATGGAAACTTTTCCTATAGCTTGAACTAACAATTGAGTGTCTGCAAAGAAAGTTGTGGTATTTTGAATGATACTGTGTAGGCATATTTTGCACTGACATTTTATGTCTGAATCACTTCTTTAAAGTTTACACAATTTGGTGGTCTCTTTGTTAAGAGCAAATAGAACAGAAATGGGCTACATTTAACTTAATTTTCTAAAAAAAAAAAAAAAGTACTTTTTATTTTCTTTTTTTTTTTTTTTTGTGCACTAATCTGGAACCATCCAATACTGGGTTTTAGTTCAGACTGGAACAGAACAATAGCTCTTCATACTATGGCATAGAACTTTGGGGTTTTTTCCTACGCCTTTATTTCAGTAGCTATTTTTGGTACTAGCATGTTATTAAGCACTGTCAAAACTAATGGAGTTACTCTCTAGAATGATTTTACACTTTTGTGGTCCATGAGTTTAAAATCAAAAGAATAACAAGAGCATTTTAAACCTTAACACTCCATCAAATAAAAGTGGTTTTTCTAATTTTGTAGTGTTTCCCTGAGTTAGTTATTGGA
>JAAGNO010132584.1:0-16899 GCA_033439905.1 Ceryle rudis
TTTCAGATAGAAAAGCCACGTTTCCCAGTGGTGCCCAGGGACATGACAGGGGGGCCCGGAGTGGAAGCCAGGCGGTTCGAACGGGGGGGGTGGGGGGAGTGGGTGGGTCGGCGGGTGTGGGTGGCGGTGGCGGCGGGGGGGCGGGGGTGGGCGGGAGGACAGGAGCAAGCCCTCAAAGGCTGGAACTAAACCAGAGAAGTCAATAGATTAAATAGCATGCCATAAAAACAAACTAGGGCCTGTGCAAAACCTGAGGACACCAGAGTGCTGATCCCATGAGCAAAATCAAAGACAAGGTGAGAGCCTGGTTGTGAATTATGTGTTACAAATACTTTTCCTTTAGAAAATAGATGCCAAGAACTCACCATTACAGGGCTTTGGTCAAAATGTTACATGCTCCAAACTGTTCTGAGTAAGACTAATGAACAACTTGAATTCATATGTCCCTAACACAAACTCTTGAAAACATTTGTTAGTCTGTTATATACTAAAGAGTCATTATAAATATACAAGCAAACTGAATAAAAATTAATCACCATCTGTGAATACTGCCTGACGTCTGCTTCTTGTCCTCTGCCCATTCTCTCCTTGCTGCTTAGTCACCTTTGTCTGGAGCATATATAACAATTTCTTCAATCCAGTTTCCAGTCTTGCTATTGAAATTCTTTCCAAAGATTCACTTTTTCTTTTATTCTAGCAAATCTAGTCCTAGTATCTTCTCTGCCATGTTTTGACAGAGGAGAAAGAAGGTAAGTCAAAGAAGCATAAAAAAATTTCAAATATTCACTTTCTTTCCTGTTGCAACCATCTTTTTATGTCTGTTCTTTCTTTTAATATCTTACAAGCAGAAAGACTGCCTTTGCATTCATACATCCTTAGATAATGCTCATACCATTGTTGTTACCTGAAAAAGACACAAAATTTAAGTTAATGACTTGGAGGCATTTTTTATAATTTGTTGCTGTGAAAGGCCTTATTCTCCACTCAGTTACCCACATGGAACTTCAGTGTAATTGTCCCACTGTCAATGGAATTAACTGCAGATTTAAATGGTGTAGACAAAGGAAGAATCAAATCTGGGGAAATTAGAAGAATTAGGAGTCTGATAAGCTAGTGATGAGAATCCTATCTGGCTGTTAGCTGCTTAGCTGCTTTCAAGCATCATTAATGTTGTGTGCTGGCATGTGCTCAAGGAGAGGAGGAGGAAATCAGTGCACTGCTGGTGACGATCATAGAGTATTTAGCGCATCACGTTCCAAGTAAGATGTAGGTGTCATGCCCATGTTTGGGTATAATACAAGCCCTGGTTCTTGTGTTGATCCTTTAAATAATACTAGTGGTAACTCTGATATAAATCAATACACTGTGGTGCTCAGTAAACTATGGAGTTTAACCTTACAACAGCAGAAGCTATAAGGCCTTTACAGTTTTTTTCCTTAGATGGATAAAGAACAGAACTCAATCCCAGAAGCATATATATAGTTGGCCTTTTTTTAGGTCTATTCTTCTCTTCTTTTTCCTGTGACCTTCCTAAATTAGGCTATCAATCCCAGAAATCTGAATTCTTGAAACAACTTTTCACATAAGGTAAAAGAAATTTCTTTGACACTTCTTGCTACATTACTAGTCTGCTCTCAGAACT
This sequence comes from Ceryle rudis, assembly GCA_033439905.1. Lineage (NCBI taxonomy): Eukaryota > Metazoa > Chordata > Aves > Coraciiformes > Cerylidae > Ceryle > Ceryle rudis. Next base: position 1,643 of record JAAGNO010132584.1, read on the forward strand.
CATCATAGAATGGCTCCATATCACTATACCGTCTTTCTTTTGAAAAAAATATTTCCCCATTCTGCAGAATGTGTTAGGTTGAGCATAGCTCCCAGAGGGCGGTGAGACACTGGCACAGGTTGCCCAGGGAAGTTGTGGATGCTCCATCACTGAATATGTTCAAGACTAGGTTGGATGTGGGGCTTTGAGCAACCTGGTCTAGTGGGACATGTCTCTGTCTACAGCTTTGGGGGTGGAACTAGCTGATTTTTAGATCTCTTCCAACCCAAGCCATTCTGTGGTTCTATAAATTATTAATATATTTATGTGAAAGTCTAAACATATACTACTTCCTAACTTTTTGCTGCTTTAGTGAGCTGAAGATGGGACAAAAGAACAGAGAATTTGCAGCGGAGATGTGAATTTGTGGTTAAAGCTTTATAAGTTTCAGGATGCAGCAATGCTCTTACATAGCCTTACACCTTATGCAAACCCCATCCGTCATCCTTCCTTTCTGTAAGTCACTAAAGTATTAGAGTAAGAAAGCCGCATTCCACTAAAGTGAAAACCAATTTTCCAGAGCTTTGGTTTGTAGTCTTTTTCACTACTTTTATTTACTTGGCTTTACTATTGAAAGCTCAGGATTCCTTCCTTTCAAATAAAATACTGACCTCTTGTTGACTCATGTTTTGGGTGACCAGGTGGAACCACAATAAAAGAGCATGATTTAAGAAAAGTACTGATCATCAACTCTCCAAAAGTCCATCAACTCTAAGAATCTTGCCCAAACATTGAGGAAGGCAAGCCACAAAAAGATTTCTGTTGCAGTTGTCGTTCTCTGCTTTTCTTAGTACCTTGTTCGCTTACAGATTATACATCTGTGTGCTTTATGAAATTACTGGCAAATAAAGAGTGACATATAAATCACCCTATTTTTTCACTGTTACTGGCTTGACATAGCAACCCAAACTAGCAAAAAGTTGCACTAGTAATAGACAAATAATAGTTACTTTCATTCTACTTAGTTATACATATAACACCAAGAAACAAAAAGGAACCTTTTATGTATAACAATCTAAACCAAACTGGGCAGAGTAGCAGAATATGTTCTGTGAAGAGAAGTGAGCTGAAAAAAAAAAAAGCATGCTGAAAGCATGTGCAAAACACTCCTAATCTTTTCTAACAGAAAAACTTTGGATATAAAATTCATACTGTTTTTCTCCAGACTCCAAGATTTTTTTGTACTGACCCCCTGTATAAATGATCATTCACCTCAAAAATTATGAAAGGACAAAATCCGAGCATGCAAACAATTGAATAAGCTGTAGAAAGAAAAATCCCACGTGAGTTCTGGAAAGAAGATCTAGATATGATTCTTGGATTAATTGCTCCTCTCCTTTTTTAAGTAAGAAGCTGCCACAGATAAAAAAAAAAAAAAAAAAAAAAAAAAGAAGCAAGGTCACTATTTATTCCTGCTTTGTGCTGAAAGTGTTGATTTTTTTTTTTTTTTTGAGAGTAAGATTTGCTGATTCATATGGCATAGAGAGCAGAAATGTCCTCAATTTCTGCAGAGTGAAAACATCAGCAATTTTTCAGCATGAGGAGACAGAAAGCTTGGCTAAAAATACATAAAAGCGCATTTGGAATAAGAGGGAAAACATCCTAAAAATATTACTTGGATGTGCATAACCTATTTAGGTGTTGTAAAACCACTACCAGATTATGTGGTCCTATATTTGCAGGGCTCTTGTAAGGTCATCCATTAACCCTAATTTATTTTCAAAATGGCTCATTCCAACTGTATTTGGTTGTTTAGATGCACACATCTAACTCTTCAGTTCACTTCATTCCTTGATTATAACTCTACTCTCAAGTAAGAGAAGCATTTATGGTGATTCAAATTACAAGGCTGGGAATAGAGTTGAACTCTGAGTAAATATTTGAGAGAGATTGTGCTAAATGGCACAGACAGTTTTTTAATCCTTTCCTTACACAGTAAGGAAAGTGTGGACTTACCTGTAAGTGATCACTGAGAGACTGGGATCGGTTTTCAGTATTGTGGGTGTCCATATTATGTGAATAGGTGAATACAGGTCATATTCCTTCTTTCACCACCAATACCAATAGGCATCTCTGTTTATGATTATAGCTGATCTAGTGTGGTCAAGGGAAACAACTATATTGTTTGTGCTTTATATTTTTCACTAAGAGTCAGTTGTCAAACACCACCAGAGCTAGTATTACTACTAATCTCCTACTTTTACAGTGAGCTATGCAAACCTCCTGTGCTGCACAAATCTTCAGAATACTGATATCCAGAATGATGAAGAACAAGATAAGGTAAGGATTCTGGAAATTCAGATCACAAAGTCCTAGAAAATAAGGTGGTTTTCTGAGGGATGGGAATTCTGGAAGCTCTGAGAATGTCTTTCTGAGTTGGAAGAGCAGGAGCACTAGGAGCTTTGAAAGCACCTGGACAGAATCTCAAATGTGGAATGATGTATGTACTGGAAGCTCCCAGAAACTAAGACCAATGTTCCTTGGCTGTATCCCATCAGGAAGGATGTTACCCTGAGGTAGCCCGTGCTCAAGCAGCTGTTACAGTCACCTAGTCTCCAGCACCCATCTTGATCTTACTGTCCCAGAAGATGGTAGAATCCCATGCTTCCAGAAATCCATGATATGAGACCAGGACTGAAAAGCATTAAGATTTGAAGGAGTTTTCAGGGGCAGATCATCAAATATGAAAAATTTGTTATCGAAAGGTGGTTCTAGATGAAAATAATTTCCGATTTAAAAAAATGTTGTCTTATATAAATCACAACGGCTACCCTCTGGTCAGCCAATGCTTCCACTGGGCACAGTGTACAAACACTCTAGGAAGAAGGAGTGCAAGTGAATAGTGACACACAGAGGCAAAACTAGATCATTTGGGGTAAATCTACTGGTTTTCTCCTCTGTTTATTAGGATGATACAGCATTTTGTTTGGAAAAGAAAAAAAAAAAAGAAAAAAAAAGGAACAAGCCAGATTTTCTTACGTCCAAGAGAAGGGATACTTTCTAGAAAGATATATTTATCACTAATAGTGAAATATTGTAGTTGATTAACCCCATATTCTTATAGTAAGGCAGTAAACTGAGAGAAACAAACACAATCATAAAAAAGAATGAAACTTTTTTTTCTTTCAAGTATGAAAATGAAGAATTTTCTTACCTAAGAAGGGAAAATTAGGAAAGATGTCAAACTCACAATAGATACACGTATTTCAGCTCTTCTAGCACTTAGTAGCTCCTGTCTTACAGTGATAGGACCAATCATAGATATGTGCTTTCAAACTTCACACAGTGAAGTTTGAAACAAACAGTGACAAGGAACAAAGAGCTGGAGGTATATGCTGGGAGATTGCCAGCTCCTCAGGGGAAGGATTATTTTACAGCATAGATGGGGCAAGGCACCTACATGGTGGTGAGGTGACATAGAAAGTGAGAGAAACTTTGAGAATTTACAAAGGCTTGCAAGTGATATTGTAGCACTTTTTAAGGTTGGTAGTTTTTTCTTTTGTTTTGTTTTTACCCCAAAATATTCAGCCAGAAGGTACTGTACAAATTTTACTGAGCTTATTTCATTGAGCCTGCTAAACCCCAGCCCTCCAGCCTCCATCTTGGGAGTGTGAGACACAGAGAGTCCCTTCATAAAAGCTGGGATCCTATTCAATCTCAAGGCAATAAATTTTCCCACTACAAAGTCAGAAAGGATTCCATTGTGCATAGAATATGGTCTAGAGAAAAAGGTCCTTTACAGAGCCTGAACTATATCAATCCAAAGCACTTTTGCTTTTTCTGATTTATTGGGTAAGTAACAGTACTTAGAAAGTGAAGAGACCAGTGTCCCTCATTTATCACCCTGAGGTAAAATGTGAAGATGAAGAAGAGTGTATGTCCTGGTTTGAGTTAGTACAGAACTAGTTCTGGTCCGTGATTTTAATTTTTAGCTCAGTCTCTTTAACTGCACTTTCTGAAGCTAACAGCAGATTTTCACTGTGAGTCTCTGCTTCCAGCCTTGACAATGCTCAATGTTTAGTGTTATTACAAAGTATTGGAGTGTGCTGAAAGACTCTTGCTTTTACTTGCTCCTCTGCAGACCAAGGTCACTGCTAAATCTTGTGCATTTGATGGGGGTGCAGAAAGTAAAAGGCAGAGCCTGCAGGGAGGAGTGGCCAGGACAGGTGACCCTAAGCTGACCAATGAGGGATTCCATCCCATATATAGAGAGATATATATGTCATATTCAGTATAAATCTGAGGAATCAGAAAGGTAACATTTCTTTTTCAATGGATGGCATTCAAGTAGGACTTTGTCTGTTCTGCCTTCAATCCTGACCTCTGAGTTTCTGAATCTGGCTTCTGAATACAGTTCCTGTCTGCTGCTTAGTCCAGTCTGGGATTTCCCCAGTGCTTGCTCCACAGCATCAGGTGGATTGTGTTTGATGTTGGTTTTGTACTATTTCTATATATTCCACTTCATTATTATTGTTTTCACTGAAGATATTCTTGATTTCTTTTTCAATCCACAAGTCTCTCTCCCTTATTCCTTTTCTCTTGCCCTTTGTTGCAAGGGTGGACGGGAAGAAGTTAACAAAGAGCGTCTGTTATAGGTCTAGTGGGTGACCGTGACCATAAACCATAACAGTATAAAAAAAATAACCCAAAACAAAAAACAAACAAACAAAAAAAACACCAAAACAAACAAAAAAAAGGCATTTGCTGCTAGCAAACCTGTAAGTAATGCAATAGTAGATGTGTTGATTAACCATGGTCGATTTCAGAAAGTTAAACTTAAGAAAAACCAAAACTTTAAAAACAAAACCCTAAACCTGAACTACTATTCAGAGCTGGACCTAAGAGAAGATTCTATTTGTGAACACACTGTGAGATTTAAATAACTACACATTCTAGAGTAAAAAAGGAGAAAAAAGCCAAAGCAAGGTATGAAGAAGTAGAGGTGGTGTACTCTGACACCTCCATGTGGAATATATATATATTAGACATAGAATTTTATATCCCCACGACCCTTTGACCCTGACAGATTTCTGGGTTGCCAGCATTTTTGCTACAACAGTGTGCTCTAAATTTTATTCCTGAGTCTCCCAACACAAACAGAAGCATTAAAGGAAGCAAAGAGAACCAAAGCAAGGGATGATTGCGGTGATCAAGAAATTTTCAGTGGAAATGGTCTTTTCTTGGTGTAATCCTGGCTTATGAGAGTCGGATGGTAATGTTAAGTGGCAAACTGTGATGGCTGAACCCTCTTCTGATTGTCAATTACCAATGTATTTGATGATAGCAAGAGGAATTCAGTCTAACATTTCCAGCATCTTCACTGCTGTTTTTGTGGGAAATATGCTTTTCCCTCCTAATCCGCAGCTTTATCTCCTGTCATAGATTCATAGAATGCTTTGGGTTGGAAGGGAATTGTAAAGGTCCCTCCCAGACAGCCCAGTTTCAGTAAAGGGCTCAGAGGATCATGTTCACTGGCTCGGTGCTGTTCACCTGTAATCCCCAACAGGTTTTTCTGGTCTTGCTCCATATATATTTATAAACACCAAAGTATATATAAATTGCACTTATATTTGGCTCTCAGAAGTATTAGGAATCATGGAGTGGTTTGCAGAATATTCTCCTGCAACTATTAAGTAAAATCTGTAGAGCAGGTCAAGAGATGGTTCTCTGTATATGCAGTCCCAAAGCTGACGGGAGCTATTGGAAAACGCATGTACAAATGAATGTTAATACACAAGTGACATATGTTTTGGACTTTGATCATTAATAATTGATATACACTCCTGGCACACATTTTCCCCCAAACTGTATGTTGTCCTTAGGTTCCTTATACCCTGCTCTGTGGAAATACTGAAAGTGGAAGATGGATTGCTCAAAATTCATCCACAGACTTAGTTTTTGGAGCTTGCTCAGCTGATACTCAGCTGCCACAGACAAAAGAAATTCTAAAATTGTATCATTTTATGCCAAACCATTAACATAAGGGATTCTTACCAGTGACAAATTTCCTGATACCTCATTTTAATTGTGACATCTGTTAAGGTTTTTGTTCTTTAAAAAATTAGCACAGCTCTGTTGGTGTTGGATAGATATTTTCAAGATTCAAATGGTATGAATGTTTACTGGAAATGTTAATAAACCCCTCAGAAGACTAATGAAAACATGAAGATATCTTTCTTAATTTTTAACTTATTATACATTCACAGATTGGAAATTATCAAATGGTCAATGCATTTTATTTATCACTACTCTAAAACTGATTTAAAATTCTTTTCCTCTTTTTACTGAATCATATGTAAAGTGAATTTTTTTCTGTATTTTTTAGATGCTTAAATGTGTAGAATGAGTAGCACAAAGGAGAAAACATATGAGCTTGCCAAAAGCTATCAGGCCTTGATATTTCAAAACAATGATGTCTGCAAAAAATAACACATAGGACCCTGTGTAGGTCTATTTGTGGGTAAAAGCTGAAAACCATCATGAGCCAGTCTTTGACGAGGATTTATGGGGATAGAGGGCTTTGAGGAAGATGAGAGGGAGGGCGGCGGAGAATGTCTGTTATTTGAAATGATGTAAGTGCACCAGGTCTAAACTGTTTAGAAATATGACATCACTTTTTCCTGACTTGAACTTCAGACAGCATATTGAATTAAATCAATTTGGTGATATGAAAGGGCTTCACTTAAGAAAGGATCTGAGAAATCTAAACTGAGATTGAAGTCTCCCTAGGCCTGATCTTACATTATTCTCAGTAGCAACAGTGTCAGAAAGACAACCAAGATCAAAATCCCAGGAGGGAGTAGTTTGTTTTTTTCTTTTGAAAATTTATCTGCTTATGAAGACATAGTCTGGGTTTCTTCCTTTGGAATGTTAATTAAGCTTTCTTTAAGAGGAAGGCACAGAGTGAGTGTGCCAGGAAACAGAAATGAGCCTCTTTAGTCGTGGAATTTGTTCTCAGTTGCAGTGACTTGTGAACTTGAGGCAAGTTATCAGCTTTGGTCAAACTGAGAGGGAGGGGAAGTACTGCAGTCTCAGCCTCACAGCAAACAACTGACAAGTAGAAATAGTTTATGAATAATAGCTAGTATAGTATGCTCAGCTCTCTTATTTCATCTCCCTCCTGGTGTTATAAATCTACACTGGCACAAATATCATATTTTATTTGCTAAGCCCCCCGGGGAAGGGAAATAAATAAAAATTAGTATTTGAGGAAAAGGATCGATTTGAGATCTGCATTAAATGCTTCATATTCATGATGTGATAGATATACTGCCTCATTCTTGCTGCATGGAAGTTATTTAATGGTCCAGCTGCAATGAATTCCATAATGAAGGAATACATGAAAACAAATACTGCAAAAAGCCATTTCACTGTGTCTGACTTAGAGGACCAAATGTATTACAGGGAAATACTGTAACATTGACAGTAGGAGTAGGAAGTAAAGCAAGACTAGTGATAGATTCTTAAGAAAACTTTGACAGCAGGATAGGCAGCAGTACAGGCCCTTCATGTTGACTTTTTTTTTGCCAGCAGGAATTTTATATACTTCAAAGTTTTTTAATATCTGAACTACTGATCGTTCATGTCTTATAAAAGCAAGCTCAAATATAAGCTCAGTTCATTGCATTAAAAACAAGGAAAAACCTGTTAGAATTTTCTGTCAATTTTCCTGAAGAAATCACAGGTTTATTTTTTTTCCAAGATGTTTTTTAACCTTCATAGCTAAGGTCCAGTTCTACATGATCTTTGTCTATGTTACGGTAGCCATACTAGCTGGAGATCTCAAAATAAAGGGGAAGAAATTAAAAACATGAGACACCAAAGGGGGGTGAGATCTAACTGCAAGAAAGACAAATTGGGTCTTCACTCATGTTTCCTATAGGAAAGATAAGGAATTCCCTGGGGAGTATCCAGGAAAACGCAATTACTCTAAAAAGTATTTATCAAGCAAAATACTCAGTCTCCTACTCAGAAAAAAAAATGGTATAATACAAAGTGAAGAATTAAAAGATACAAAATAATTACATTATTAATAATTTAATCTTTCTTCCTTTCAGTATGAGAAGCTTGAGGAGGTAAATAATGACAGAATGATGACAAGCTACCCTAAACTTCAGTGACAAAAATAAGGCTTAGTCATAATGAAATGTTGTAAATTGACATTACAGATTAATATGTAAATTTGTTCTCAGTCAAATGTATTAAACCTACAAGTGCAAAAGACAACAAATGGACTATCACTGGAGAAAGACATAATTTCAGTACACAACAGCAGGAAAATAAGGAAACCTCACAAAACAGGCAAGTAGAGAAGGCAAGAATTTATTTGAGTTGGGAAGGCAGAAGCAGACCTTGTGGGGAGGAGTGTGAGCTGTTCATCAACCCCCAGCCCCATGAGTACAAGGAGGATCTGCCTCCTTGCCAGGCAGCTCTGCATACTGTAATCCAGATGCATGCCCAACACTGGGTGATGCCAGGAGCACTCACCCACCCTGTATACAAATGTTGCTGAACGTCCCTGTCATGTCCCATGGCAGGGAAGGAAGCTCAGCCCTGACTTGTATTCTAGTCTGTGGTCATAGGAAGTACAATATAAACTAAAATAAATACAGATTATAATTTCTGAGAGATGAAAGTGATAATGAAAGAGGAAATGGAACTGGAAACCCAGACACCATCTTTCACATGTTTTTGTTTCATTTTCAAACAGGTGGACCGAGAATGCTCCTTAAAGAGTTCATAAGATGCCTTTAAGAAACCAGTGGCAAGAGCTGTAAAGTATTTCCAGTCTGTTTCCTTTAGGGTGCTGCTGATGTGATTAGTGCAGTCACTTCCACCGGGCACCCAACACAGAGGGCAAGGATCGAGATCACATTATTCTGAGAGGGACGTTATAATTCTTTCTAGCACGTTATGTACAAATATTGTCTTTGCAGACAATTGCATAGTTGCAGAATAGCACTAAGGGATTCACTAATTTACATAAGACCAAAACCCACACTTTATTAATACAATACAGGCTGTAGAGTTTCTCTTTAAGCAACCATGGATAAAGACTTGTGAGCTTTTTATATAAATGATAAAATTTTCAGTGTGAGGCTTTACTGGCCTAGATAAGATGCATAGGGATGAAAAAAACCCCGGAGAATGAAGTACCTTTGCCATTCCTATTGGAGAATTTCCTGCCAGAGGTAAATGTTGACATAGTGGTATTCGGGGTTCCTGAATATGGTAAAACTGTTGTGATCAATTTGCAGAGGATGCAGTAACCCACTCATCCCCAATTCTATGAGAATCTTCATCTCCCTTTTTAATGTCAGTGACCAAAACTATTTTTAGACACTGATGTGGTCTATCCTGCATAGCCTGTCTTAACATAGCTGTATTAGGCATAAACTGTAGAGCAATTTTTTCATAACACACAACCTTGAAAGGCTGCACTGGGAAGAATATTTTTATAATCACTATTATTTAGGTATAAAAATTATCTACTAGCTTGATAAAGAAATACTTGTAGGTTGTTTTCAAAATAAAGTACATAAAATTGCAGTTGGTTTACAGATGTCAGTTTACAATTGTCATTACAAACCCTTTATTTAAAAAAACACATTAAATTGCACCCTATCTGTGCAGAAGTTCTAGCAGACTTTATTAAATTATTATTAAACTATTCTTATTAAATGGCGGGAAAAAATACCCAAACCACCTTTATCTTAAGAAGAAAAGACAGAGCACTTAGTTGCTGTTATGGTACCAGTGTAGTCATACTGATCAGTAAGTCATCACCTTCTCCTTATCTTCCAAGGTCATATACTATTTGGTATCTGATGCTTATGGAATGATACACTGACAGTTCTACCAGCTCCAAAAACATTTGTGCCTAACATGATTTCCATAGTTACCAAAGGAATTTATATTGATTTACCACTTACTGTAAAGATAGACAAATAAGCTGAAAAAAAGATAACTTGAGTATGGATAATGTATATTGAGTACGGATAACATATATTCCTGATCTGCAGCTTTTCATTCTCTGCAGCTTTTCGTTCTGAAAAGTTTGACATATTTTAACTTCAATTGTTTCCCTGCTACTGGTTTCATTTGACTGTTTTTAATGTATCTTTTGCCTGAGTACTGTATAACTATACTGAAATGATAAATTAGTTTAGTTTTTTATAATTATTTTAAAGATGTGCAAAACTGGAGGTTGATTAATACCTTTGACCTTCAAATAGACTTATAATCCTAAAGATAAAATGAAAAATACATTCAAATTTGCAAAGTTTTCTTTAGTGGGCATCTTTCAACTGCTAGTGAACATGCCTTTGTGTATTTGAGATATTCTGATTTCTGGTGAGAGCTGTAAACCCACAGGTTCTTCAGGCAGAAGAGCACATATATAAAGGCTAAATCAGGTCTGTCCTTTCTAAGTTGCACTACTCTTATGACTGTAGTATGGACACATTCACTGAGTTATTCTTGGACCAGCTTCAGTTTTTAAATGATACTTACACTGGCACAACTTGCTGAACTGTGCCACAAAACCTTAGAGTTATGCTAGAAATGGGATTGTAGATAAACTATATCACAGCTCTGTTTCCCTCCACGAGGTATCCCTTCAGTTCTCATCTAGGTTTTGGTATTTATCTTTGAACTTGTTCTTTAATTTTAAGCCCCATGGAGCAGGAACAACATTTTTCATGTTTTTATGTGAGAGAAATTGAGTATTTTACAAATATTCTAAGGAATTAGAAATAGTAGTGGTTCTAATAAATAACCAGCCTGATTTAATTTGTAATTCTACTCTAAGATGGGATGATGAACAGTTGATTGTGGCATTTCCTGAAGAAATAACAGATGTCACATGTATGTGCAGATGTGTGCATTTGTATGCTGAAGTGAGAAAAAACTGTTCCCAATAGTTCGCTCAGAGAAACATCATTTGCACAAATGCTCATAGGTCAGTAAAGACATAAAAGAGTAAGCAAGCAAATTTCAGAGCATAAATCTGTGTTCCTCAAATTTTTATACACCTTAGTATTACTGTAAGGTATTTGAAATTCTCTGTCTTACACCTGGCACATGATGCTTGAGTATCAAGAAGAATACTCCACACTGACAAAGTGTATTTTTCTCAGAAATCTTTAAGTGCTTTAGACATTAAAGCACTGGATCTCTAAGATGCTGCATGAAGCAGAGAATCATTGTTTTTTCAATTATCTTACATATTTATATTACCGCATGTATAGTTTTCACAGAAAACCTGTAACACATGAACACTGGAACTGAATGATGTAACCCGTTAGTCCTAAATTTCTCTTCAATAAAATGTAAGTTTTATAGTATTATTATTAATAATACTGTTGATCTTTTTACTATAATTTTAATCATCATTTATGTAATGGAGACTCTGTGGCAAATTAATGCATGAATACTAACTTCATTTTGGAAAGAGAGTTGTCCTTCTGTCACTGCTCTGTATTGATTTTTAATGCATTATATAGCTGCTTGTTTTCGTACCGCTTCAATTTGTTTCATTTGTTTTACCATTAATGAGTATCAAGCAAGCATTTTACATGCAAATTCTGTCATATTACATTTTCATTTAAAGACAGCAGTAGAAAGCTTGAAGTGGTATTGATAAAGAAATGGAATTTGATTACTGTATTAAGATATCATGATGATTATCTTTTATTGTCTTTTATGTCTAAGATGGAAAATTTAGAATCCTTTTTGGTTATTAAAATTGTGGCAGTGGAAGAATACAAAATAGCACCTGCTTATCACAGGACTTTTCTCCTGCTTTTTCATTTCTTTATATTCTTTGCCTTTTAAAATACTTTGCTTTGCTTATTCAGTTTATTCCTACCTGCAGAGCTGCGTAATGCTACCAGTAAGCAATGCATCTGCTAAAGAGCATAGTTATCAGAAGGTTTTCTTTGAGGAGTGGGATCTGATATATTGGTAATGTGAAAAGAGCAGGATCTGCCATAAAGCGTGGTTCAACTTTTTAACCCTGTCCAATGCCATAAGCTTTCACTGAGGGCAGCTACATGGTCACCCTCTATTTCCTAAAACTAGAAGGCTTATATTTATCATTTGTTATCCTGTCTGAAAATTATGAGTCTTTTCTCCATTCTGCTGAAGGAAACAGGCTTCAAGTGGCCTCACCACATACTGTGAGAATGAAAAGTCCTGGTATTTGGTGAATGTAACAAGTGCCTGCTAATGATAGCTAAATTTAAATACTCTCTCTGTTTGAATACCAGCCCTAACTCCCTTACTCAGTTTGAAATCAATTAAATTCATTAACTCCAGAACATTAATTTGTAATTTACTGCAGACTTCCTGTGATATGAGTGAAGCCTGGATTCCTCCTTACTAGATGATTTCCCAGTGGTAATAGTTATGGGCTTCTGGGATACCTGGTGCCCTCACTGGCTTGCTGTGCTTTGGGGTTTATTGATGTTTCATTCATATTTCACTCTCAAACACAAATGCTCAGGTTCTTATCCTTCAATACCTACTCCTTTGGTTTTAAAGGTCTTTAAAGGACTGGGTAAGTAAGATTTTAAAATTGCTTCAGATGGGACATGCAACAGGTCACCAGCTGAAGCAGGTCTAGGCTGCAGCAGGGACCCCACCTTGGTATGGTGGCTGATGTCCACACATGTCCACCCATCTGCACAGGTTGGATAACAAGTACAAAGTTTTGTCAAGGCAGCATGCATGACTTTCCTGTCTATTATAGTCTATTATATGCAGCAGCTGGTAAAATTATGGACACTGAGAACATTTTTAATAAAAAAAGCCATGTTGCATAACCACTAATGAGCATCTTGGGACTGTTTGCTAACAGTCACTTTTACTCCTGCTTTTAGCCACCTTTTTTTTTCTTCTTCGTCTGCCTCCTGAGACAGGTAAAGACAGCAGAATCCATGTCATGTTAAAAAAGGAAAAAAAAAATCATAGCCTAGGTAAATCCATTTCTTTGTGTCTTGTTTTTACATTGTCCTAGAACAATATTTATCCTTATGCAAAGAACACAGGAATACAAATTTAGGGACTACTGTTATAAAATTTCAATCCATTCTGGACAGTCTGATTTGTTTTCTCTGTTATAGGCAAATAGATGTGCACAGGACATCAGTCAAAAGGCTCTTGCAAAGATGAAAGAGTTAATGTTTTTGTAGTGTGTGGAAGAAAAGTTATGTTTTATAATAAGCTTATGAGGAAATCAAGTATTATCATTATTTTTAATCATTTAACTTCAGAGAGATGAAATAGAAGTTTCCAAGCTTGTGAATATTTTGGAACAAAATCTTGTATTTGTTCTGTAATTTATATTAGCAGATTAAGGACTAGAGACTGGAAAACCCACTGTGTCTTTTCCTTTCATAGCTGCTGAGGAGGTTTAGTCAGCATCATTCGTGCCAGTGCACCACGAGCAAAGAAGTGTCATCAATGTGTGCCCAATATACTTCTTGAAGGGCAGCTATTTGTGTTATTTCTCATTTGGTAGGTCAACATATAGTTACAGCAGCTTCTGGTTTTTCTGTGTGTTGGATTATACAGAGGTGTGTTTAAAGATTCATTCTTGCTTTTACTGATGGGAGACATCAACAGGCTCAGACCTCTGGCAGTAGCCAAAATGTTCTTTGAGGTGAAAAATTGTACTCATTCATTTTAAGCTTCTTCCAGTGATCTCATCATGAAGCTTTACTGGTTGCCACCTAGCCTCAATTCAGTTTCCATCTGGTTCCCAGGATGCCTACAATTTTGCACAGTATAGGCTAAGTTTTTATAGCTCTAAGGGACTTAAGAATCATCAGCATGCAGGGTCTTTCCGTTCATATCCTTTTATCTGACAACTGTCTATAATGCCATCTTGAAGGAGTTGCTATCACAGCCACTATTGTGATCCTGTGACAGCTATTGATTCCCTGCTGCCAGTTAAGGTAGCCTTGAAATACCTTTGAGGACTACAGCTCTGCAACCCTCTCTTATGCAATAAAGAGTCTCACCTTCAGGTTACAGGCCAGATTTGGATGACACAGCCATTGCATTTAAAATCCAGAAAAGAAGTTCCAGTAATTTTTGTGTTCTTGTGATTGTAAACCAGCATAATTAAGATCAGAATTTGCTAATTTCTATAAAATATTTAGTGGTTTGAGATCTGTCTCTGCTTTATATTCAGACATAGTGCAATGATCTAGTTGCAGGCATATTGATTAGTTTTAGACACATAGCAATTATTAAACAAATCCAGCAACTGTAACTCATCTGAGCAACTATTTGAATGAAAATGACTTGGTAAAGACAGTAAAATATATTTATTTGTATTGAGGAAACATTTGATGGGAAAAATCTTGTAGCCATAAGCTCAAATGTACAACTAGGTGAAAAATATTTTAATACAGATATTTGGTAGTTTGAATGCAGCTTCTTAGAGGAGCCATGAGACACAGTGCAAATGTATGCATGTACTTAAAGTTCTTCAGAAGAGCCATATTTTAAAAGGTCTTTATTGGAAACAGTTACGTTCAAATAATTACTGTATGTAAGATATTCTTCTCATTAATTATTAGTGTCTTCCCTGTTTAGCTTTGCTATGTGCGAAAGGGTGCTCTTCAAGGCATCTGTTAGCTGGTATGGTCTTCAAAAAAAAAAAAAAAAAAATCAAATGCCCTCTTATGAAAACTATAGAAAAATGCACTCTATTAAACAAAATAAATCATAGAATCATCTGGATTGGAAGGGACCTCCAGAGGTCATCTAGTCCAACCCCCCTGCTGAGAGCAGGGACATCTTCAACTAGAGAAGGTTGCTCAGAGCAGAGCCTCATCAAGTCCCACCTTGAATGTCTCCAGGGATGGGGCCTCAACCACCTCCCTGGGCAACCCGTTCCAGTGTTCTACCACCCTCATGGTAAAGAAATTCTTCCTAACATTTGATCTAAATCCACTCTTTTCTAATTTAAAACCATTGCCCCTCCTCCTTTCACTGCGGGCCCTCTCCAGTCTTTTTATAAGCTCTCTTCAGGTACTGGAAGGTAGCTATTAGGTCTCCCTAGAGCCTTTTCTTCTCTGGGCTGAACAACCCCAGCTCCCTCAGCCTGTCCTCACAGGAGAGGTGTTCCAGCCCCTGATCATCCTTGTGGCCCTCCTCTGGATCCGCTCCATCAGGTCCCTGTCCTTCCTGTGCTGAGGGCTCCAGAG
>JAAGNO010135113.1:0-16726 GCA_033439905.1 Ceryle rudis
CCCCCCTTCCCGCCCCCCCCCCCCCCCCCCCCCCCTCCCCACCTCCCTCCCCCCCCCCCCCCCAGCCCCCTGCCCCGCTCCCTCCCCAGCTCCCAGCCCAGCCCCCCGCCGGAGACGCAGCCCGGAACCCCGCCCCGCTCCCCGCCCCACTCCACGCCTCTCTCCTCTTCTCTTCCTTTCCTCCTTGCTTTCTCCTCTTTGTCACACTCTTTTTTCTGTCTCCCTGTCCCTCTCTCCCTGCAGTTGCTGGCCTCTGAATGTGGGACTTGGCTCAAATCCGAAGCTCCTCCTCTCCTCTGCTCAGCTCAGCCTAGGGGGAGTGGTGATAGTGGTCAGCCCTTCTCTTGCTCCTCCTTCTCCGAAGCCAGAGCTCACAGGCTTCTTTGTGCCGCAGGCTGCATCTTCCTGCAGTGGTGCCCTCTGTGGGGCAGGACTGGGTGAGGCCAGATATTTGGGTGCCCTCTCCCACAGCCAAGGTAGGACCGCAGTTCACAACAAGTAATCCAGTCTTGCTGCATTCTCATGGGGTGGTTTCAAAAAACCTCATTTAAATCTTTATGGCCTTCTTGTTTGTACAGACACATCAAGGGAGCAGTTGCTCCTAAACACAGATCATCGAGGTTTCTGTTTGCAGGGCTGAGGATTTGTTCCATTGGCCCTTGAGAAAGCTCAGGTTGGGTCAAGCTTTCCCTTACAGAAAGCATTTGACACATAAATTAGTCTAAAATGGTGACCTGAGACTTTAAAAATAATTTCTGGGAACAGCAATCTTTATATAAGTCAAGATGTCAGTCAGCACAATGACCTTGATTTTTGTAGCATACAGCTCAGCTACAAGGGAGAAAGCACGTACGTTACAAAGAGCCTCAAATTTCCAGCCTTTAGGGCAGCAGTAATGCAAACACAATTATGGAGATAAGTCGAAGTATTTCCTAAAGCAGCACAGCTATGTGTTCCTGGCAACTCTGCCATTGGAGATCAATAAAGCTCACTCTTATGACAGTTAGTTCTAGCTAAAGATAAGCAGTAAACCCATCACCACTTGATCTGTGATCTCAGCGTGATCAGAGAAAAGCTCCTCATGGAGCAATTGCTGCAACAATGATGGAAAGCTCAGACTGCAAAGTGATGCACCTGCAAAGACTGTGCAGTCATCTCTGGTGTGCAGCCAGGGCCTTGAAATGCCCCTTGCCCAAAGAGGCACCTAGACACTCATCATCTGCGTGCAGAGATTACCTCACTGGAGTCTCTACAGCATGATCCTGCTTGTCCCTTGTGAAAGCATCATGAGTCAGTGTGCATCCCAAGTATCTGTAAACAAGCATACACAGCATGGGAAACAGCCAGGGAAATTACCAGCACCCCCACAACTGCAGAATTATCATTTCTTTTGGATTACAGAGATAGTTGACATGACTGGAGAGCTGCTACAGATGGACATAATCTCTTCAAAAAAGAGTCTGGAAACATTGAGGAGTGGTTGTGCTTTATGCAGAGGAGTGCTGAGAGCTTTGCTATGGGACAGGTGATGAGCCAGTCAAGTGCTTGTGGGCAAGGAGAAGACAGCAAAACATCACGGGCAGTGTTGTGCTAGGCACGCACTACAGACTAGCTGATCAAGGAGAGCAAGTCAATGGAGTCGTCTCACACAGTCACTCATGGGTGTACTTCAACTGGAATGGCTATATGGTCAAACGGCCAGTGTGGGTGGTTTCTAGAGTATGCTGAAAACAATTTCTTGATACAGGTGATTGATGAGTAGGGGAGATGCTCTGTTGGGTTTGCTCTTCACAAAGAAAAAGGAAGAATTTTTCCAGGATGTGATGGTCAAGGGTGGGTTTGCCTGCAGCAGCCATATTTCATGGTTTCATGAAATATTAAATCCTGCAAGACAGCAGGACAAATACCATTACCACCCTTGCCTTCAAGAGAGCAGATTTCACATCATCCAGGAATCTGCTTGGTAGGATTCCAAAGGGAGCCACCATCAAGAGCAAAGGGGCCCAGCAGTGCTGGTTGTTCTTCAAGGGCAGCCTCCTCAAAGCATGAAAGTAGTGCCTGTCATTTAGTACCTTGACTTTAGTGAAGCCTTTAGCACCATCTCCAACGGTATCCTTGTATCTGCATCAGTAAGATACAGACTGGTGATGCAGCTGGTAATGTGGGTGGACAATTGTTCAGATCATGAGGCTCAAAGAGTTGGGATCAGCAGTACAGAGGCCAGCTTGTGTCTGATCACTAGTGATGTCCCTTTTGCATCCATACTGGAGCTAATAAGGTTTAACATATTTATTAATGACCTGAACGATGGAACAGAGAGCACTCTTAGCAAGTACAGCCTGGGAGAGCTAAGAGATGAAGTATGTTTGCAGAGTAGTCTGGGAGCTTGCTGCCTTTTGAGTACCTACTGAATATTGAGTGGCCCTACTGTGAGGTTTTAGGAGACAGCGCTGTGACAGTCCTGTACTCAGTGGACTTGCTTGAGCAGGATGTTGAGGCTGAATGCTAAAGGGTGGTCAAGGGGTTCCTTTCATACTGATTTTTATGCCCCATGCACTCAGATAATAAGTAAAAAGATGGGAACTGTGGTACCAAGAACATCACTGGACATTTCCTGATCACCTCACTGGTGAAAGGATGCTACCCTGCCCGTTTCAATTTATTGTGAGCTCCACTTTTACAAACTTCTGCTGAAAAATATCCACCTGGATTCTTCCCTTTTTGCTTATCTTAGCTAGAGCCAAAGACTGTCAGATTCCCATCACTCACCTGTGGGCTGTAAGGATGGTTGACTAGAATTTGGGGAGTGGATTTATTTTTAATGAACACTAACCTGGAAGACCACCAGAAGAGTAACTTTCCAGCTGGTCTTCTTTCTGTTGCTTGGCCACAGGTGAAAAAACTGCAACTTGAGAAATGCACCAGTTTAAGAAAGAAAATACTACAACACCCCTCCCCACAGTATACACTTTTCCAAAAGGTCTCTGGGCAAATGATCTTTTCCTCTACACCCTTCAGGCTGCAAACTAGACAGCTCCTCCACTTTTGGCTAGCAGCATGGACTGTCATTCCTGAAAAGCACTGGAGCTTGGGTTTCAGAAGAACAGTTTTCAAAGCAACCAAAGGAACAATAGAAAACAAATCTCCTTGAGAGAGAGAAAGAGGAAAGGATAATTATCCTTCTACAGAATGAAAGATGTTAATTTGCTTTCCTTTTCAGTAAAGTAGCATTTTGAGCAATTTTCAAGTCAGGGGGGAAAAAAACCCCAAACCTCGAAATCCATATATATTCACTTTAGCCAGAGGCAGCCTTGCTGCACTGAGTGCATATCTTTGTGCACAGTCAATTAAGAGGCGAGCCAAGTGAAATTACAGAAGTTGTGTGCAGACTTCACCATTCTTCACTGGACAACCTGCAATACAAACAGTAAGGCAGCCTTAAGAGAAAGCTTATTAATATTGCAAAACAAAGCCCCCAGAAGTAAGTTAATACAAGAGTTGCCTGCACAATTTTAACTGAACCTTTTTGTCCATATGTTACATAAGATCATCTTTAGTTGCTATGTTGTGATATTTTTTTCCTTTCCAAAGGACCTTCTCTTTATTCACTGCACAGGAAAGATGATGATCATTTACTAATCCTGTTGTAATTACAGTAGTTTACTTCAAAATCTATTTTGCCACCTGCTGTTCACCCTCTGCCCATACAGGTGTTTTGGTTGGGCTTTTCCACAGTGATCATCAGTGACAGCATGGGTTTGGAGCAGTCAGTGTTTTGTACTCAGCAGCCCTCTGAGGTGCCACCAGTGGAGAAAATGGAAACCTAAATTCAAATGACCTTCTAAGTGTTTGTACCTCATAGGAAAAGCCTTAAAACTGCCAAACACAACTGTCCAGGACCCATGCCCAGCTCCCAGATGGCGTTGCAGGCAGCTTCTGCAGATCTTCCTGCAGGATCACCAGGTTGACACCCTGGACATGAAGGTCACAGATTAGTTCCTGTTTATGAAAACTGCTGTTGCAGTAATTACCCAGCATCACACACTCATTCCTTTGTGTGGTGTGGTGAAAATCCTTCAATGGCTGAAGAACCACTCTTCCTTCTCTCCCTCTTTGCTTCAGTATTGGATTCAGCCGGGAAGCACTGGTCACATAACAGAAATGTTTCCTTGAGTGTTTAGAAATTTTTCATCCAAATCCCAGCAGGCTCATTGCTTTCCCTCTAACACCATCAGATGGATTCAACCCTCATTCTGGAGGAGCAAAGCCTCTTGGAACAGCAGAAATGGCCAGTGTGAAGCCTGCTGTGCTCATTCTCTGGCTGTCCATCTCTCAGGCTGCAGAAGGGCTGGGGCAGTTGAAGACTCCAGAAACCTTTCCAGTGGTCTCTTCTGAGTCCAGAAAACATGGTCTCCTACCCAGTTACAGACTTCTGTGGACCTCCCTCCCCCCTCCTTTGTTCAGCCCACCATCTATCTTTTGCCTGTTTTGCCTTCGCTCAGATAGTCTCTCCTCCCAACGGTTTTGGTGCTTGAAGGGGGCAAGGGTAGCTTGGAGGAGACCAACTTCACACTTGTCATTCACCCTTGCCAGCCTCCGGCAGCCAGCAATAACCACCACCTGTTCTGTTCAGACGTCTCTGGGGAATTTTAGCTGAAAAACTGAGAACTCTAACAAGCGCACGCAAACTGGGTTTTCAAGTGCTTGTAACATGGCCAAGTTTGAGCACAGTTTTAGAGAGCTGGTGCAATGTGTCTTCCTAACAGAAAGCTGCCTCCTGCCAAATTTTGCATGTAATGCATTAAACTGAGAAAGGGAAATATCACCAGAAATTTTTCTAACGGGTTATACAAAGTTCAGATAAACAATGAATTTCTAAGAACGATGTCAGCCATTAGAAAGGGATTAAAAAATCTTTGGCTGAATGTTCCCAAACAAATTTAGCCTGAGGCACAGCCCCAGCTCAGGAAATTTTAGTCTCAGCAGGTTCATTGTGACTTTCTTGGCCTTCAGATGGGCTTTTATACATTGGAAGTACTTCTACAGCCTTAAGATGGACTATGCTAACAGCTTGTTCATAATAAAGCAGTCAGCAGCACTGAAATAGCCAAGTCTTTCATAGTTACTGTTACTATGACTTGCTGCCAGCCTTCCCACATGGAAAAGAAATCTGTTCTTCAGGCTTTTCTTCTTTAAATTCCCTGTGGCTCCCTATCCTTTTCCCTATAGCAATCAAAGCAGCTCAGTTATCACCAAAGTGAATCTTAGCTGAACTTTGTTTCTTTATCCTATCCCATTCCCATACATATCCCTTGCTCTTCAAGTGCAACGACTCTGAACCTGATACTGAAAGCAAGGCAGCATTTGGGCACCATCTTTCACCCAGAGAGACAGCTTTGTGCTGGTGCTGTAAGGTGTTGAGGAGCCAGGCTCTAGCGACCGCTGTGAACAGCTCAGCAGTGTGAGCGGTGTCGTTGCTGCAGGTGTCAGCATTGGCACGAAGAAAGCAGCCACTGACACAAAGTTACCCCCAGCCAAGCCGTGGATACTAAAGGCAGACTGACAAACTGAAACGATAAGAGCAGAATGGCTTTATGTTGACGTGATATTTCACAGAGCTTGAGATGTTGCTGAACTGAGCTCTCACATACATGTGACATTGGCCAGTATGGGTTTCACCAGTTCAGCAAGTGATAGACCATGGCAGTTATGGGCCCTAACCCCGGTCCCCTCATCATGTTAACTGGGGTTAAAGTAGAAATTAAAACAAGCTGGCTTGGTCTTAATCGCTGAATTCAAGTTCAGATTCTCTTAGAGGCCTTAATTCCTCAGGCTAAAATGTTCCCACTGTTACTTTAACCTGAGTTAGCCAAATATTGCTCAGTTTCTAACCCCAGCAGTTTCTAAACCAAACATAGAGAGGTAACAAATCAAAGCATTGTTTCACAGGGTTGTGATACCAGCACAGGTCTAAAAAGCCTCTCATAGATACTGTTAAACCTCTGTGATGCAGCCATGGTCTGGGAAGACGCCTGCTCATTCAGGAAATGACTGGCAGCAGTTGCCTTGACTCACACTCTCCTGTGAAACTGTCAGAAAAATATCGCTTACGCCCCCAGTACCATAGGCTGTTGATTTGTCTCAGCTGCTGGTTTTGGTTTCTTGTTCTTTAAGCTTCTCAAGAGCTGTGAATATATTGCTTTTCTTTTCATTTTTGTTTTAGTACTAATACCATGGGAGTTATTCTTTGCTGTAACAAGAGCATCTAGGGGAATTGTGGACAGAGGTACTGGCCAAAATCATGTTTTGTTGTTTTGTTGTTTGTTTTTTTTTTCCTAAGAGATGTAGTTAAATCCGTATGGGGAAACTCATTCTGCTTTCCTGAGTGTGAGATCAGTGGGACACCTTTGAAAATAATGAGGTGATTAAATCCAGGGTTTGGAAGCCAAACAGACAAAGGTATCTTGGATTAGCTTCTGCCATTGATTTGCCCTGTGAGTTAGAGGCAAGCACTCAGCTAGCTGCTAGCTAAGTTTCCTTGCTTGTAAAATGTATTTAATGGGGCTGTTTACCCAATTGTGATAAAACGCCTACAGATTTAGGCGCAAAGTACATTAATGAGGACTGGTACCATAATTATTAAAGAACAAAGAGGCAGGTTGCCAAAAGATCTCAGAAGAGAGGTTAAAAAAGGCAAAAAAAAAATCTATTTTGAAGACCTGCTTTTGTTCCAGGAAACATCTAACTATAATCTTTTTCTCCTGGCAGAGGGAGTATTTCACAAGGAGCACTTTGCTGCTGTTTTGTTGTGTTGGAAGGATAGTTGGGGATGCTGTATTTTCATAGTTAGGTTCTCAATTCAGTTATTTATGAATCAAAATTAAAAGGGAAGCTAATCTGGCTAAAAAGATAATTGCATTTTTCTCCTGTGCTCATGGTACTCAGAAGCAGACAGAATAACTTTGGATGATTCTTTCTTCTAGTAGGTAAATTAGTTTTCAGGTTTCAGCGATAATTCTCTTTCTTTTCAAGCTCATTAGCCTGTTTCTGATGACTTCTGAGCATCCCTGGCTTCCCAGGAAAGCGTTCAGAGCTGCATGTGCTCAGGACAGCTCAGAAAGATGGGATGAAGAGAGGCATTCCTTCTAAAACATACTTGCTGTTACAATTTCCTTAGAGTCAATAAAGGTAGAAGTGACTATCTCTGTTTACATCACCTCCCTCCCAGGTTGGTGGTTGTGATTGCTCCAACTGTGAAAGTAAAAATATTCTTGCTCTGGTGAAGTGACACACTGTCTACTTCGTCCTCTTAAGCGTGTGCTCAGAGTGATGCCACAGCAGTGATTTTGGTGCACGCTGGTAGCTCCTGCCTCATTTAAGTTAGAGCACATGCTGCCACTCAGCTCAGGATCCCTTTTCTCTGCTCATGCTGCCACATTTGCACAGCTGTTTTGTATAGAGAAGCTTTTGCTAGCTGAGCTGTCACTGTACGATAAGGTGTGCAGACATGAGCCTCTCAAACGTTTTTTTTGTGCATTTGCTTTAGGCTGGGTCTGGTAGGTACAGCAGATCCTACAGAAACAGGAGTGCTGTAGCTAGTTTGGGGTCTTGCTGTGCTGGTCTCGACAGAGGGACGATAGCAGGTATCTGCTCCACAGGATTTAAAGTAAGACTAAACTGCAGGGGAACTATACATCAGGACATCAAACACAAACGAATGCCTGAGCAAACTGAGCCCGGTGAATTTTGACGGTCTGTGCTCAGACTGCCACTCCACAGGGTGCAGACCACCCTCTGTAGCACTAGCAAAAAGGCTGCAGGCAGAATCGATGCTGTAATTTTTCCCAGGTTTAAAGGACAGTGGTTGCGTGCTCAGTGCATTTGCACAGACTTGGATGTACGCTACAGCCATTTATTAATCTTACACAGCACCAAGTACAGGCATTCGCTGCTGTGCAGCTGGACCTGAGCCTCACGGGTGGTGGGAAGTAGCTGCAGGTTGGGCAGGTCATGGGCAGTTATGAGTCACTCGTCAGGGACAGTGCTGGTGACATGGTTCCCATTGCCACAGTAAAAGTGGCATGAGCCCAGCTGGCACACCACAGGGGGTCCTGACTGGAGAGTTTTCCATCCCTGCAATGGGCTGACAGCAGACCACCAATGGATCCTTCTCCAGCCACTAAAAAGGCACGTGGCTTCTCTAAGCAATCTGCAAATACCATAAGGCACCTCTGGCTTTGCTCACTGACAAACCGGCACAAATCTCAACAGTCTCAATGCTTCTGTCTTACTCCCAGGTACCTGAGGAGCTTCTAGAGGCAGAAACTAATGATCAGATAGAGAAAAGATAGTGACTGACAGAGAAATCCAAGGAGAGAATGGGAGGCAATGGAAAAGACAGCACGGTCTGGAGAGCAGACTGTCACTGGCAGAGGCATATGTACTGGCAGGCCAGGCTCAAATGCAGAAGAACATGTGGCTGGTGCTCATGGGTACAAACGAATGATTGTTCTGCCAAGCAATTCATGATCTCCTGAATTCTGCCCTTTGTTCAGCAGCCCATTAAGGCAGCAGCAGATGATGAGCTGAAGAACTTACAGCGATTCTATTAAGAAACTATAAATAACTTTAACAGAAAAAAAAAAAAAGTGCATTTGTCCCAGCACTTTTTACCCAAATGATGATTAATCCACTAAAATGAAAATACTCAAACACACAGTTTTGATGATCTAAAACCTCCGTTAATCATTCCCAAGAGCACAGCATGCTTGTTGTTAGGGCACGGAGTTTATTATTTTGCTGTTTTCATGAACAGCACAGTGTCAAGCTCTCATTAGCATTTTTTCATGGTTTTAGCTGCACTTTCTTCTGTCAGTATAAACAATGGTTTGAATACAAGTCAGCGTTTAGAAGTTTTTCATCAGTATGCTGGAAACAGAAGTTTATTGTGTGTTACTGTGACAGTGAAACAGGTTGGTTGTGTTTGATTTCTGCGTGATGCTCCTAATGATAGTTTATGCTTCACAAATCCAAATGTGCAATGGAAATCAGAATGTAATTTTAATTTTTTTATGAATAGGAAACCCACAAATAACTGTTTTGGTTTGAAACATTGGCTCAGTCATGCCCACAGCTTGATTAATAACAGTGGGAGTATATGGAGCGAAATAGAAATTATGAAATTAGGAAAATGCAGGAGAGTTCTTATTATGGAGCGTTTAGCTAGTTGGTTACCTTTGGTACTCCATCCAAAATGATATGTAGGCTACTTTTGCCAATAGTAGTTGCTACATTCTCATAGCAACTGTACATAACAAGCTCATTTTTCTGTGTTCATTTTCTTATTTTCTACAGCTGTGCAATTGTGGATTTGTGTTAGCAAAAGTTGCATCAACAAAAATACCCATGCTCTTTTACCCATGGCTACATAAGCAGTGATCTTTCCACAGGAAGGAGGAAGGACCAGAGGTGGTGGCTGCAAGGAAAACTGAAAGCACAAGTGTTTTCCCTATGGTTTTCAAGTCAGCTGAAAGACTGAATGGGTGCCTAAAGCCATGAGGTGCCATGCTTCAGGTTGTGAGTGGGACAGAAATGACATAGGAGGCATCAGGGCCTCCAGTGGATTGACACTGCTCCTCTCTTGCTGATGGCAAAACACAGAGCTACTCAACATAAATGACCTCCTCACCTGCAGAGAAACAGCAGCTTCCTAAACCTCCTGACTCCCAGGTCCTCTGGGGAGAGCTGCGTGGCCTCTTGCTTGCAGCTCAGAGACAGGTGTTGCTGAGCACTAGCAACATGCAGGGCTGAGTTAGACAGGAAAAAAATAATGGTTTTGTTGTAATAACACTTTAAAAAATGTTGGATTGCTTAAAAAAACCCTGAAAATTTGGAAATTTTGAAAGCCTTGCCAGCTATTGAGATGACAAACTTTAGCCCTTCTGCGTACTTCATACAGGCACCATGTACGTGAGTCAATGCCTTTCCGCAGCTCCCTTCAGACTTGTGTTACTCCAGGGTAAGACATTTATTGGTTCATAACCAGAAAGAGGCAAAGGCCTAGGACAAATCTTTAATTACTTTATACCCTTCATTCCCTATTCCGAAGTCCAGAGCTTTTTGATTTGTTTTGGCTGTGTTTTAAACTTAAGGGCCTAACATCTGGGATAGTCTTTGTACTCAGGATTAAAAATTCAACAACTAATTCTAATGTTACCTGTTTTCCTGTGCAAATCTTACAAATTTGAAAGTGAAAGGCATCTCCTATAAGGACAGCTTCATGACAGATGGATCCCACCACCTGAGTGCACCCATAGAAAGAGAGTCCACAAACACACCTTGCTGCTTGTGGTGCCTAAAGGGAAAAATGGTAGGGGAAAAAGCTGCCAACCCCAGCCAAGCTGTTTTCTGTAGTCTCCAACGTGAGGATGAAAGCTGTTGTTGACCACAGCATCTTCTCCTGGTTGGTTGCTCTGGGGAAGCAGCTTCAGACCCTCAGGCCACTGGTGCCCACTCTCTGGGTCACGTGGCACAGCAGTTCAGCAGGGTGCACAGTGGGATGGAAAGGCTGCAAATCACATGAGAAGTCAATGAACAACAAGATTTGCCACCAAAAAGCATTCACAGTGCAAATGCAATGCGCAGACTTGTCCGCACCTCTTAGTTGCTGCTGAGAGCTGATGAAAACAAGTACCAAGCCCTGAGCTTTGGGGCACAGCCAACAAGCAGTGGTGCTGCCACCAGCCTCTGCACCTACCCCTGTCAGAAATGGGTGCTGTAAAAACCTCTGAAACTTCAGTCTTCTGTCCCATCTGCTCCCACTCTGCCCTGCAGATTCCAAAGAGCGGTTTCTCATCAGCCTGCAAAATCAAGAGGTACACACAAAGACCAGGGCTGAAAACTCTATTTTTCCATGAGAGCCAGTGGAGAAGCCATAGTGTTCAGCAGGAGCAGGGTAAACACTTTATGCCATCCTCAGTTATGAATGGCCTTTTGTTGGTCCCCAGCTCCTCACCTTCTGTCCCCCAGCTTACTTTTTGCATGGGTTTTGTTGGAGTGTGAATTCCAAAAGCCTTAAGGTGACAGCACTAGACAGCCCCTACAGCTGGTACCCTGCAGTGCAGCCCTGGGCTGGGCCAGGGGATCGTCAGGGACAGAAAGACCAGAGGCTGGGAGGCAGCAGTGACTCAAGAGTCATCAGGTGAGTGACAGACAGAGGAGAGTGTGGAGAGAGGTTGGGGATATAAAAAGGAAAAGCAAACTCCAGATCCAACAGGCCAAGGTGGATTTTTGCACCACATAGGATTAGGTGAGGACCTACGGTTGGTTTCTGCACAAGGTTGAGATGGTTCAGCAGCCTGAGGAGTGCCCCTGATGGAAAGCTGCTGCTGCCTAACGTGCTCTGCAGTGTGCATGGCCCAGGGTTTCATTTCCACTTCCCTCAAGCAGATGAGGCTTGACTGATGTCAGGCTGAAGACCTCTGGACTCCAGAGTATCAACCCAAACATCAGATTTTCTATAAAGCAGGAAAAAAGCAAGTGGGGAACAAAAAAGTCTCAATTAGAAGTAAGGGTTTGAAGACAGATATTCTGTTAACTCTTTTCCAAAGGCTTCACACAGGCTCCTCTTTCCTCCTGGCTGTGAAGAGAGCGATCACAGTGCAGTTATGGGATCCAGAATAACCACCCATTGGTGCCACAACTCTCCGAGCTGCTCTGGACAAGTGCACCAAAGACCCCAGGTGTGCTGGGATTGAAACTACCGCTAAGTATTTTCAGGGATCTACGCAGCCTGACTACCCTACCTTGTCATACCACCCTGAACTGCTGCATTTATAGGCAGGGTGAAGCCAGATTCTCAAACACTTGCCATCAGCTGAGGCAGAAGTGAAAATGAAGGGAAAATACAGGAGTTAGCATTTTCTCTGACCTCTAACATGAATTGCCATGTTATATGGATGTTGGAAGGTTATTTCACAGACAGGTAGTTAGGAAGTTGTGGTCTGAAGGTGCAGAGCCTGCTTACAGACAGGAGGGAAAGGGAAAGGTTTTATTCTTTCATGAACACTGCCAGTTTGCTTGTGCAGAAGCACAGAGCCTTGTGGAAGACTTGGAATTGTGACATTTAAGTTGCTGAAGTGCCCCTTGAACATGAGTTCAAGGTTTCATGACAGACCTCAGTTGTGGTTTTTACCACTCCCACTCAACATCATGCAAGCTGGTCAATGAACATAAGTATTTTTTCTCAGCTATTCAACCCTTGTACTCATGTTCCAGACACATATATGCTTAGAAAGCTAAAAGATAATCACATATATTTTAAAAACCATAAATAGGTGTATCCTTAATGCACACAGTGAAGAAAAAGGTAAGTCAGAGGCTGTTGCAAATGGCCAGATGAAAAAGATGTTCAGACAAGCCCCAGATTAGTCCTTTCTCTTGCATTGTAGATGACAAGAAAGTTCTACCAGACCCTTCATGGAAAACTTGACTGCAGACTGGGAAGAGTTGTTTAGATTTTTGGTCAGCTACTCTCAAAAGTCCAACTAACTCCAATAAATGAGTTATGGCAAATCTCTCTCTCTCTGCAAAAATGGTCAATACAGTTTGTGCAAACTTCTGGTATCTCCCAGTCTCCAGCAGCTCTTTCTTTCTAGGGTTTCATATAAGAAAAATGAACATCAGTCTTCGTATTCCACAATTTCTGTGCGTTCCTATTGACCGGGGGTAGAAAACCAAGATCAAATACGTGTGTGCTGAAGAGAGACCAACCAACTCAGGTGACCTGGCCAACATTCCCCTTTTAGGCACAACAGACTGTCCTCTAGTTGGAATAACCATTTTGATGCAAAAAGGTTGTTCTACATTAAAGAGTTGATTTTGGGACCTGTTGCTGTGTGGTCTAATACATAGCACAGAATGAGCGTGGTATGTTACCTACCTAGATTGAGCTTCAAAAACTCACATACACAGAATCACAGAATGGTAGGGGTTGGAAGGGACCTTTGCAGATCATCGAGTCTAACCCCCACTGCCAGAGCAGGGTCACCCAGGGCAGGCCACACAGAAACATGTCCAGGCAGGTTTTCAAAGTCTACAGTGAAGGAGACTCCCCAACCTCTCTGGGCAGCCTGTTCCGTCACCCTCAAAGGAAAGGTTTTTCCTCAGTTTTCCCACACATGCAACCTCACACAGAAAAGATCATCAGCAGCAGCCACCTCCACCAGTGAGGACTCCAGGCCTTCAAGCACCTTTCTGGTGGTCTCAGGTCTCATCCTCTCATGTTTGACATTCCCTAAAAGGAGCCTCAGGAACAAACCTTCTGTGACTTTTACTGACATGTTATTTCACACCATTAGGCCACTTGTAAAGGTTTTTTCACCTCTCCTTATTTTCAAGAGGAACTTTTGACCATAAAGCTAAGTGCTCACCCTCAGCTCAGGAGAATCCATCAAGTGTGGGTGATGGACAGTGTTTGAGGCCAATTGGGTCACACTCCAAAGCAAAATTCATCGCAATTACTGGCAGTCTACAGTCACTGTTGCCATTTGTTAGGAATTGGGATTAGTCTAAAGTGATTTCTGCTTCTAAATTGCTCATCTTCTAAATTGTTCATCTCCCAGACTGCAACAATCCTGTGCAGTCCAAAAGATGCATCTTCTTTCCCTCTTCTTCTGAAGCAACAAACCACAAGCTTGACGTTTGCCAAGTTTGTCTTTAACATCTGTCATAAGGAACACTTACATTTCTGCTGTAACAGCACCTTTCCCAAGTCTTTTGTGTTCCCATGGCAACATGCTGCTGCCACTTTTAATAAAACTGAGTTGTGTGGCTGAAGTAAGACCATGATGACTGCAGCCATCAATGCCCTTTTTATGGCTGCAAGTGCCCACTTCCATCTCGTGGCTCTGGAAACTGTTTCTTCTCCTGGTACCTTTCCCATCCTGTGGAGCCAAGAACATTTCATACTCGGAGAACTGGACACAACCCTGGAAATCTGTTTAGAGTCTGCAAAATTAGTCCATTCTATATGGCCTCTGCTTTTGGTTGCTGGAAATGTCTTCCATCAGTGGTATTTCACAAGCTTCACTTATTTTCTTGCAGAGTGCAGGTTTCATTTCCAAATGATCATTTACAGTTTTGCCATCTATCACCTGCACAGGTAGCAATTCCTCCTCAGAAGTTTTTGCTACAGTAGGACAGCAGCTGAACAGACTGCAACATCCATTTTGTACAGCGACCTCTTCAACTTCGTTTCCAAAAGCAGCAAAGATGTTACAAAACCCGTGTGCAATACATTGAATTGTAGTCTTTGTTCTCATACACACAGTCCTTTCTTGCCTCTTTGAAATCCATTTTCACCCACCAATTCCTAATTTCATCACACAACATTGAGCAGTAATTTGTCTGCTTTTCTGTGTTTCTTCCAACTACAAAAGGGAACCGTGAGATCTGTCTTACTCGTAAGGTACTTTAACACTGACTAAAAAACCACTTCGACAGGTGATTAAAAAGTGCACGAGAAGAAGTAGATACTGTTATACCACATAATCCAGGTCAAATATCTATTCATGGTAACTCAAATAGTCCCCAAAATAAAGTTCTCAAAATAATTTATAAGAATCAAACGATCCCACCTCTCTTCTGAAACAGCTCAGGTGCAGGAACTCAGGTGGAAGTCCAATTCAGTTTTCTTAAATATAAATGCTATAAAATGTACGACTTTTCCCTTTTTAACAAAACCATTAGATGTGGTGACTCTGTGGCTTCAGCTCATGGGACTCCCAATGTGCAATGCAGACTTACATACATTACTTACTTACACAGAACACTACACTTCGCTTTAGTGCAAACACAGAGCACCTCCCAGCTCCTGTCCTGAAAACTTCTGTACAGATTTTTTCTGCTCCTCACTAAAAGATGTGACACTAAAAATATTTTCAACAGAACTCAGAAAACAATTGTCACCATATACTTTGAATCCAGGGAGCACTGACCTCTAAACCCACTGCAACCTCCCAGTTTGGTTGTTAAAAGGTCTGGCTACAACCCAAAATCCACCAAGGTCACACGGGCGGTATCTGCAGGCCACCTGGAAATGCTTGTGTTGGGTAGTGTGCAGGTTTTATCACACAGAAGAGCACACAGTCAGTCTGAATCCTGATCCCCAGCTAAAGTGGAAGATTTCCTTCACAGGAGGCTTGCTATGAGCTAAGAGTATTTTTCAAATTATTTATTTAGGAGCTAAATATCTCCAGGGCTGCTAAGAAATACCAACATTTCTGAAGTGAGACAGGTAAGGTCAAAAACCTGAAACCACAGCATTAAAACTGAGTTCAGTAATAAATTACGAGAAACCGCTAAAGGACAAGGAGGAAGGAGAAGCAATCCTGGCTCTCAATACAGCCCCATGAAAGAAGCCAGCAAACAAGCAATGCTTTCCCTCTAATTCAGCCTCCCTTCTGTAGAGGTACTAACTAGGATATGGGTCCCACTTAAATTAAATCCTACAAAAAGACTCTGTAAGCAGCAGTGCCTTCACTTTTCATCTGGATGAGAGAGCAAACCTTTTGGATCTGACAAAGTACAGGCAAAGGAAAAAAACACTCATGAAGAGAGATAATGACAGCAACTATTTCACTGATCTTTACACTGTAAGGAAAACCTCCTTCTTCCCTTTACAGCTTCATATAATAATTTCAAGCTGATTATCACAGGTCAGTTTGGGAGCCAAGTGCAGGGTATCTATATGGAGGTTGTTTTCCAGGGATGGGCATTAGCTAAACTCTCCTTGGCATGAGAAATGCCATAAAGTACTGGAGAGCTATTGGTCTCCCACGGATTTCTTTTGCCCTCTACCTTTAATGGCTAAATTCTCAGACTCACAATACACTGCAGTAGCTCTATCTGAAAAACAACCAACCAACCCACCCACCCAAACAAAAGCCCAACAAAACCAAACACGGCTGTTAGAAATATTCCACAGCTGAACAAGTCTCATTCTGTTACAAGAGATATTTCCAGCCCCAAACTAAGATTATAACTATACTTAAAACTTCTCACAGTAAAGTCAGCAGAGCCACAAACTATTTGACACATCTTTGTATTTTCTAGGTCTGTAAGTGAACCTGGATTACCTGCACTCTTTGTTCTTTTTCACAACAACTTCTAATCAGACAGAAAAAAAATCCAGACCAACGATGATTTATTTAGCCTCAACCATCCAGATATCCTGTTCTGCTTGCAAAGGTCTGATACATAAACTCAATTTTCTACAATTTTAGGTAGATGACTCCTTCTTGCAGTCACTCTGTTAAGCCAGGAACTTGGTCTGACAAACCAATTCTGATTCCCTCTATCAAGTATTTCTGCCATATCCAGGACAACCACTGCACTCAAGATGGCACAGGTAACTCCAGATGCAATAACACTGTTACTAGTCATGTTGATTAAAGCCTCTATCAAACTTGTCCCAAAATATTCTTCCTGCAAGTGTACCAGTTTATAATTCCTACCTTGCCTCACATACCTTCTTATACCTGTTACAGTTCATGCTGCACATTAGATAGTCAAAATACCAGAGTGGCCATTTAATTCTGTGGCAGATGCTCTGCCCTCAACCCCTTAACGTTTTAGTTGTTTGGTTTGGGTTTTTTTTTTTGTTTCACTACTGTTACACATCATCAGCTTGCTTTCTTTTAATACCCAGTCAAAAGGTTCAGGAACA
>JAAGNO010137647.1:0-16543 GCA_033439905.1 Ceryle rudis
GTCTACCATTCCTGCAGGCAGCGTATTTCCAGTCATGTGATTGTGTGACACTGTAGAGCAGAAAGCAAAAAAAAAAAGTAGGGTTTTTTACACTGACATTTCTAGAATTACCAGAATAACTGGGCTGACAGAACCTCTTCCAATCAGCTTCTTAAATCACCCTTAATGAATCTGATATTTAATTTGAAGCTTTCCGAGCTCTCCCCCCTGTAACTTATATCCGTGTCCAGAAAACCACATATTCTTTTGTTTACTGAAAGCACCGTTTCCTTTTTTAACGAGAAATTTGATTCCTTTTTCTATACATTTGTTCTATTTGAAATCGCATTAGTTAAAGCCAAGAGTTTTGGACTCGGACCTAATGTTCTTGTTAAGAAGCTATATAAAGCATGTGATTATGCTCATTTTCAATACTGTTACATATTTAGGACAAACTTACATACATTTGTACAATGTTTATTTTCAAGGTTAATATTACAAATAAAAGTAATTTAGTAGGGAAGTTGTCCAGTTACCGTATAGGAGCAAACTGTAGAAGTAGGGCAGGAATGACATTATGTATGAAATATGCTAAGAACTGAAGTTAAACCCTTGATTCTGTCACAGGAAAGTGTAGTTTATTTTTAAAATCTGATGTGCTAGAAAGAAAATGGCTTGGGTAAGCAAGACTACTTTATTTCTCTTTCCTTGCCTATTTTTCTGTTGTAAATATTTGTATATTGCTGTCCAGATATCTGGGGAGGGAACCTCTTTTTCTTGTTTGCAAGGATGTCAATTATATCAGGTTGTGGAGGTATCCATATTATGTTCCACAAGTACAAACTTAGAAAAGAAAAACACAGCCATCTTTCAAACACTTCTTTTGCCTTTTGCAATTGAACGACACTGATTTTTAAGTAGGGTAAGCAAGGAGAAGCCTCCAGTTTGGAGCACTGTTGCTTTACAGATCTCTCTAGCAAACAAACCCATCACAAGGCTTTGGTACTTGTATTAACTGTAGTTACAACTGCATGGAGTTCATTTATTAAAAATTGCCCTCAAATAAACCTTTCTTTGCCTTTTGCTGTTACTCTGCTTGAACCCCTGCAAAACAAAGGCACCTCCCAGGCCATGCAGGCAAGGCTGCTGTGAGTCATGATCGAGGTGAACTCCCATGAGGATGATGCTTCAGACCCAAAGGTCCAGACTAAGAGGTTTGCCCTCTGGACATCCAAAAACTCCTGATGGTGGAAGCAATGGTCCCCAGTAGGTTACCCTGCACGATAACCGGCTTTTCCCAGGTGGGATGGACACAGACTTTTCAATTGCACTGTGTGGTGTAAGAGGGATGGACCTGTAGAGAGGAGCTAAAGTTCAGGTAGTGAAAAAGTCCTGGGAGCAGGGGTGACAGAGGGTGAGGGAGGTGGGGATTCAGCTGCAATGTCATTTTCTTTCTGGACAATTACACATATCACTCTCAAGAGGAGGCCTTTTAAATCAAAATCAAAAGGAGCAGATTAACTTCTTAGCAGGCTGACAGTCCCTTGAAACAAATCTGCTGATCAAGACTTTGCAGATTCTGTAGTAGAGGCAGAAACACCGTTTTTCCTTCTGCCAGCTCCAATATAACTCACCCTGTATTTTTCACCAGAAGAATCTAGGTGATACAACCTGCAATTTACACTGCCAGTCTTCTTGATTTGTCTGTCACTTTGCTGTCCCAGAGAGGAGGGTAATCTCTCAGCACCGAGTCGCTGATTTGGGCCAAGGAGGAGTATCTCCTTGATGATGCAAAGGTCTGGCATAGTATAAACTTAGGCTAAATTGGCATTAGGCTTCTGAAGCAGTCAAAAGTCAACCTCTAAGGTAAGGTAAGCAGTTTTATGATCAGGAGTGAAGGCTGCCCTACATCAGCTTCCTCCTCACCTGCATTACTGAATGGCTGAGCTCTGTCCCAACCTAGGTGAGCTGTGCTGAGATTCTGGTCTTTGCTTGGAAACAGCCCTTTTTACCAAGATAAAATGTAAATCTCCAAGTTTTGCAACAGAAACATCAAGTATGGCAAGGTATTTGATGAAACTAATTGTGACCTCTGTAGAGGATGGAGACCTGTAATACCAAACTGTTGTGTCTTTCAGTGTCACTTGCAGGTTGTGTACTTGTTTAACGAAGAGAGTTTGTCCCATTCCCTTCTCTCTGGTTTTCCCCCACTTCACTTCACCTCGGTAGCTTTAACTGAATTCTCTCCACAACCTCCCCCCTGCAGTTGTACAGCCCTCTGCTCTTCCCCTGCTCCTTGGAGATCTGCAGTGAGCTTCTGGGACTTGCTTGGTACCTCCCTGAGACTTGGGAATGGACTTTAGAAAGTCTTACTTCCCCCCTCTCTTCTGGGGTCTATTTTTGTCCTCTTTTAGCTACAGCTAGAGCTTTGTGGTTTTTTTAAACCAGAAGTCAGACTTTTTCCTCCTTCCCATTCTTCACTGCATTTTTATTAAGTCAGTTCAGCAACTCAGTGCCTTTACCAATTACAGATCAGACATGTTTTAGGGAATGAATTATTCACTCCCATGAAATATTCTTCACTCCTGTGAAATAAAACATGTAAAGTTTTTATTTCTGTTCCACTATAGGGACCTGTCACTGCAGCTTCATGGGAACACTCACAGGCATCATCTCAACCAAAAGAAATTCCGGTCCATGAGGCAAGTGTTGTTTTCTGTGCAAAGGGAAAGCTGAAGAATTCAGAGGATTTTATTTTAAAGAACTGCCAAATTAAGTTGACTCTGGAAATCCAGGTGCATTTCTGGCAGACATCCTGAAGGGCTGGTGACTGCCTCACTCTCCAGTATAGGCACATTCTGTGTATTACCATTACAGCAATTGTGTTGCCACATTGGCTCTGACCATTTGTAAAACCTCAATGTTAATTTACAGACATGTTTAAATAATTAAATGGTTTCCGTATGTGCTACGGTAACTGTTGCAGAAGTGCTGCTGGAGCCCCAAACATCTTTTCTCTGCCAGCTGATCTTGCATAGCCACTGTTTGCAACAAGTTCTCTGTTGGTGGACCCAAATACCGAGGCAGAAATCACTGCAGCTACCAAGAACATGATCTGGTTTAGCCAGACAAGTTTATTTTGGATAGGAAAAAAAAATGACATTTGGTTAGTTCATTTCTCACTGCTACTCTTAAATTTCAATTAGTTTTATTATTAGCAAGTACCTAAGCCTAACAGAAAGACTTATTATTATTATTATTATTACTATGATTACAAAAGAAAATTTGACTTTCAGCACTTGTAGGGACAAGCCACAGTCACACCAGGTAAAATACTAAGCTCTCATGGTACAAAATGACTGGTACTAAAATAATGAAGTGAGCTTCCGAATTCTCCCCTGTTGTGAGGCAGGAAATGGGGTTCTTCTAGGATTTCGTTTCTGAACAGCAGCTGTGGATAGGACGTATTTGTGAAAGCTGCTCATGGCTTTGAAGTACATCAGAACTGCAGAAGTTCTAGTCTTCTCATAATTTGATTTTGATGCTGAGTTACTGTAGGTTGTCTCATAAGCAGACTGCTCTTTGAAAGCTGCTGAGTCCACGCCTGTGCCCTAGGATTCCTCTGCTGCCAGTCACAGATATTTGACTCCAGTTATTGTTGAGATTCTCATTTTGGATGGCAATCACATCCTCTTTCTGCTTATATTCCTGAGTTTTGTCTGCCTTTGTCTGCTTTTGATTCTCTTCTTTTACAGGCAGCATCAGTATTAATTAGTATTTGTCCTCTGCAATAATAAAAATGTTTCAGAAAAAGGACACTCACCAGTATGAATTAAAAGGCCAATTAAAAACAAACAAACAAAAAGGCAAGATCTCATTAGAATATTGTTAACAGCTAATGTCACACTCCAGAGTTCAGTGGTGAATACTATAAACATGTAATTGCTAGTATCAGCCATCTAATAAGGATTTATGTGCATGGGAAAGGGAACCAACTGACTGTTTCCTTCATCACTGAAGTAACTACTGAAGTCAACACTGTTCCAAACAATATGAAACCAGACACTGACACAGAGACTTTTATATGGTGCTTTCATACATTTTTATGATCTGGAGCCTTTGTGTTTCTCCTGTCTGGAGGGAAATATGCAATCCATGTTAGAGGGGTAGGTCTTGCCTTGCTGATAATCTCACAGAGTGTTTGATATTCTTGGGTAATCTTGTGTAATCTGTCTTGATATGGACAGGAATTCTTATTTTTCACTTTATTAGTGTCTCTGAATGAGTGAAAATCCTGGAACAGTAACATTTTCTTGATTTTGGTAGCAACAAAGAGAACTTCCAAGTCGTTGCAAACTATCATGCTGTGGACTGTCTCTAGAACCACTCTGAAGGCTAAGGCTGTTCTGACTGTTTTAATGATCTGATTTGGTGAGAGGCAGCCACATTCCCTCTTGTCCTTACAACTTATTCATGCAGTTACAGAGATGGTAAAACAGAAGGGAATTCACCTCTGTCTTCCTTCAAATTTTGTTCCTGTGTCAGGTACTAAAAGCTTTTCTACTAAACAGAGTGGAACTGGGCCTTTAATAAGCACTGATTTGGAGAGCTGTGAATTCAACGCTCAAGGGTTACTTGTCAAGCTTTGCTAACCATTTAAATTTGTTCCTGTGTTTAATAGTTCTTTAATCTCTGCATATACAGTCTGGGCTTTGGAGTGCACGCCTTGGCTCAAAGCTGCGACCCTGAAGAGGACCTTATCATCTAGACTGGGAGGCTGTAGGAGGAAAGACCTTTGGAGAGCTTGCTGGTACATCCATCCCATTGCTACTGCTGTGTTAAAGGATCTTGTTCCATCAGTGGATTCAAGGAGCATCTGGACAATGCTCTTAGTCATCTGGTCCAGCTTTAGATAGTCCTGTGAGGAGCAGGGAGTTGGACTTGATGATCCTTATAGGTTCCTTCCAACTTGGAACCTTCTACAAGCTTCACCCTCAGAGCAGCGAATGCTGTTTTTTCCCACGGCTCCCACTGGAAGACCCATCTGCCTGCCACTGAATGTGAAGTTTCAGTGACACTGAATCTTTAATGGTTACACAGCACAGCTGGTAAAATAATTTTTTCCATGAGCAGCCTACATGTGTATTTTCCTATTCCAACATCAGCCTAAAAGATAAGTTTCTTTTCTCCCCCCGCTTATGTCCACACAGGGCTGCAGGAAGCCATGATTACCCTTGGCCTGCATTTGGCCCTTAAGGCATTTCTGGACAGTTTTACATAAGAAAATATCTTTCTTTTTCCTACCTAGTTTTGTACAACTCCACCTTCTCTGACTTTGTTGTTTGCATTGCTGTTCCTCACCTGTCTCTTTTAACTCACCTGCCTATTCAGCAGGTTTTGCCCTTTCTTAAATATATCGTCACTAAGGCAGCACCAGCCTCCCTGGTGGGGTCAGCTGTGATCAGTGGTGGGTCCCCTAGAGCCTGGAAATGGTTGTTTCTGGCAGGTGACAGTCCTCTCACAGAAGCCAGCCCTGCAGCCCCCCTGCTGCCAGCACCTTGCAACTTATAGTCAACACACTATATTCCTTTGGCATCCAAAAATCAGCCTCAGAATGGATGTCCGTGGTGAAAACAAGGAGCATAAACAAAGATATCTGAGGAAATCATGTATCATATGCTTTAACTGCATTATTATTATTATTATTAGAATGTTACTGCACTTACTTAACTTTCTTTGTTCTCTAGAATACATTTCAGCTGAAAAAATATTGCTCAGCTAGACCCATTAGTGAGTTTTAATTTGTAAAGCATTTTCTTAGGGTCTGTTTGATGAATTCTCAAAGCAAATTTGCAGGGCCGGATTTCAAAATTAATGCAGCAAATAGACCGTGGGGTTTGTGCAGTGTCTCGTTCTGATTTCTCATGCCTTGCCTTACTGGAGTTTCTCCTTGTGTTCTGAATGACTTAATAACAACAACAAAATCTGTCCTGGTCTTTCTGTAGCTGAAGTCATACAGCAATAGAAAAATGTTTACTGTCTTTCAGCTGAATAAAACACAACTGTAAGCCCCAAAGCAAGGGTTCAAAATCAGCATGAAGATAGCTGTATTTTACTAAACTATGCAAGACCACAAGGCCAGAATGATACCCCTCTTGTATTAGGTGAGACCCAGTTTAACTACACAACCCTACATTGCACAGAGATGGGCAGGAAGAGCAAACTGAAGTTCTCCAACACAGGTTGTTTATTAGTCTGCATGCTAGTATGCAAGCAGTCTCGACTGGATGACCTTGGGAAATCCTTACTCCACTTAGTGAAATGTGAGGAAAGACCTTGGAAACAGAGGGAGGATTAAAAATGTTAGTATTTAGTTGAGGTGAATTGGGCTTTTAGGTGATTATTTTCCACATTGACCAGATGGTGTCTCTGGTGACCACTTAGCTTGGATACTGCAGCTGAAAACCTGAAATGAGGGTGGACACCAGAAGTGGGCAATAGATAATAAGGAGCAGAAGATGCCTATCATTATGTTAGGGTTCCAGAGTTGCTGGGTTGCTATGCTAGAGCTGAGAATCATAAATTGATATTTTTGTGTGTATGTTTTGGTGCTGCTTCTCCGTGCACTGAAGTGATCTAATTGCTTTTATTTAGGACTAGGCAGAGCTAGTAGAAGCTCCTGGCAGTCCCTATCTTCCTCCTGACACAGAGAGGTAGAGGTTGCTGGCAGGCAACAGAGAAGGAGTTTTCCCTGTTCTTTAAAATGCTTGGAGAACCAGAGGGTAGATCTCTCCTCACAGGCCCGTCAGGGGGAAATGGAGCAGAAAGTGTATATTGCCTTAGTTCTCCCTCTCCTCCTTTTTCAGACAGATGCTTTAGGCACAGCTACTTCGCTAGCATTCAACATCCACCACTGACAGTTTCCATCAGAGAAGTGCATCAGGCATCACATGCGAACGTACAACTCAGTACATACTCTCTAGTGGGAAGATTCATTCGGAAAGATTTTGTCTGGCATGAATTTAACTGACACCAGGGCAGAAACTGCTTTCAGAATGTAAATTATCATTTCCCTTTATGCAATAATGCTTTAAAACACAAATCAAAAGACAAAACATTACTTATTTAAAAGATGCTGCTTCTACAAGTACCTTTTTAAACCTCTATGTAGTATTCAGTCTGCTGGGAAAAGTACAAATTGCTCTTAAATCCAACAGAGATGGGGATAAGTAACCACCAGTCCATCTAACTGCAGTAGACCACAAATCATGCCCCAAGGCCGGGCTAAACCTTGCCTTCAAACTTTTTGCCACAACTAAACTATGCCAATCCTAAACATCCCCAAAGGTGTCCTAACAACCTACTTGTCCTGTGACAGCTGATAAAGAGCTAGCCCCTCATCGAGTACCCTGTGCACTTTGTTGTAAGCACCATCAACAGCCACATTCATCCCATCACAATTATAATAAAATCACAGAACCACAGAAGGGTTTGTGTTGGAAGGGACCTTCAAAGGTCACCTAGTTCAAACCCCCTATCATGTACAGGGACCTCTTTCACTAGATCAGCCTGCTCAAAGCCCCATCCAGCCTGACTCAAGCACTTCCAGTGATGGGGCATATGACAGTTTTCAGTCTGCAAATTACACAGTGATAACAATGCCTGCAGAGTCAGCACTGTCACCTGGGTTCCTGAGTGAGGAAAGAGCAGTCAGCACTGTTTTCAACCTCTTTCCTGCCTTGAACTTTCCCAGTTGCAGGCAGGGCTTGTGCATGAGCTGAGGACACTCACCAGTTCCTGACATCTGGGTACCAATATCTGCAGAGTAACTGGAGTATCAACAGCTTCTGGGGCTCCACTTATACTGGAACTGGTAGAATAGGGTCTGGACCAGTTCTGTGGCTTGCCAACAAATGCAAAGTGTGACATGGAGTGTCATGGCAGTGTGACTCTGATTGATCCCTTCCCACTGCATAAGCAGCTTATCCATACATGCTTCTAAAAGCTCAGGTTTACAAGTCTTACAGGTCACACAAACCAAAACAGACATTGCACTTTCCCCCATTCCTACAGCAAGTCCTCGATCTCTTCAGATGACACCATAGAATGTTTTTAATGTTTCCAGGGATGGGACATCTACCACCTCGCTGGGCCAGTGTTTCACCACCCTCACTGGAAAAAATTTCTTCCTTATATCCAGTCTAAATCTACTTTCTTTTAGTTTAAAGCCATTACCCCTTGTCCTGTTGCAACAGGCCCTGCTAAAAAGATTGTCCCCATCTTTCTTATAGGCCCTTTTTGAGTACTGAAAGGCCACAATAAAGTCTCCTTGGAGCCTTCTCTTCTCCAGGCTGAAAAACACCAACTCTCTTAGCTGGTGTTCCAGCCCTCTGATCATTTTTATGGCCCTCCTATGGACCTGGTCCATGTTTGCCAAGTATTAGAGACCCCAGAGTACTCCAGGTGGGATCTCTCAAAAGAGGAGTAGAGCAGCAGAATGTCCTCCTTGGACCTGCTGGTTACGCTTCTTTTGATGCATCTCAGGACACGGATGGCCTTCTGGGCTGTGAGCACACATTGCTGGCTTGTGTTCAGCTTTTCATCCATCATCACACCCAAGTCCTTCTCTGGAGGGCTGCTCTCAATCCCTTCATCCTGTGTTGATACTGGGAATTGCCCCAACCCAGGTGCAGGACCTTGCACATGACCTTGTTGAACGTCCCTCGTGAGGTTCACGTGGGCCCACTTCTCAAGCTTGTCCAGATCCCTTTGAATGGTTTTGCTTTTATATCTTTAGAATTTGCTCTTTGAGTCTCTTAAGAGAACATTTAAAGTTAAATCTCACCTGAATAAAATATTTTAAAGCAAATTTTTATTCTTTCAAATAAATAACTTTCTATTACTTCATCATGGAATTTCCCCAAGTCAAATAAGTACAGTAATTATTCCCAACATAATTTACTACAGTAAATTGCACAGCATTAAACGTACCTCTACAATGCTGAAACTGAGAAGACTGCACCTTCACATAGTGTGATATTGAGGATATTTTAGAATACCTGTGAAGAAACCGATGTCCCTGGAGTGGTGGACTGGTTTCCTCGGGTGCAGGAATAGCGTAACAAGTGTGGGCACTGACAGCAGCAGGGGTGTGTGTAAGGTATGTCAAGAGCCTCTTGCATATCTAAGAAAGCCCTTGTGACAGAGCAGAAAATCCTAAAATATGTTACTTAATGAAAATGCAATGGCATGCGGTAGTGATTACCAGTGAAAACACTTGTAATAGGGTAGCATGGTGGCACAAAACTCCCTGTGAAACATTCTGAAGTCAGTATTTGGGAATGTAAGCAAAACATAACCTTGTGATAAGAAACGGGTCCGTGTACGAGGTCAAAAGGCAAAATCTACAAAAGCCTGACATCTGACATAGCGTGTCTCCAGTGCTGTAGGGCCATGTGGTACTACCTACTCTGCAAGCAACAAGAGACTGTGGGAAGCAACACACCCAGCTGGAAGAGAGGCTGGAACACCGAGACACGGGTGACCTTGGTATTCAACGTCACACAGGACAAATCACTTGCACAACTTCTGCTCTGTGTGGTGTCAAAATTACTGTGACTGGCCAGTACTTTCTCACTGACCAGAGCTTCCCGAATTTATGAGATTATTGTATTGTATTATTCCCACTTAATGAGTATTTTATGAGCATGTGCCCATTTTGGTTAATTTCCCCACACAGGAATGAAAAGAGTATCTCTCCAGACAGAATCTCTGTGATGACTGGGTGTCTGGACAAGTGCATGTAGCCTTGTTCTTAACCACTGCTGAGCTTTTTCAGGGGATGCTGGGAGGTGATATCTCCAAGAATGTATTTCCATTAAATTACCTAAGATGGTACTTCCAGTGGCTGTTCATTTGCCTAACTTTTTTTTTTTTTTATCACTTACATGCTACTTTGCCATTACTGTGCTAGAAACCATAGAAATTACAGAAAAGTCTGGATTGGAAGAGAGTTTTGTAGATCATCTGCTCCAATCTTGTGCTGAAAGCAGAGCCTTCATTTGAGTCTTCCAGGTACCTAACAAGATGAGTCTTGAATATTTCTAGACGTTCTACCATGGCTATTCTATTTCAATGTTTGATTGTTTTCAAAGCAAAGGCTTTTTTTCCTTGTAGCCAGGCAGCATTTCTCCTGAAGCAACTCATGTCCATTTTCTCTCATTCTGGTACTGGAAGAGAGCACATCTCCTCTGTAACACTGTTTAAGTTACTGGAACACTGTGATTAGATCTCTCCTGAGTTTTCTCTTCTCTCAGCTGAGAAAACTCAGTTCTTTCCACCTTTCTTCATATTATGTTCTCCAGCTCTCTAATAATTTTATGTGGCCATCCACTGGACTCTCAGTTTTCCAGTGTGGTTCTTGAACTAGGGGAATTAAAACTGGACACAGTATTCCAACCGCTGTGGAATAATCACATCCATGGAACTGCTGACTGTGTGCTTGGTGACACAGTCCAAGAGGACATTTGCTGCCTTTGCTGCCAGGCCACACTGCTGGATCATGTTCAGCTTGCATTCCCCCAGGTCCTTTCAGCAGAGCTGGTTTCCAGCCACTTAGACCCCCAAAACAAGCAGCCTGTATTGCTGCTTGGGATTATTCTGTCACATGCAGGGCTATAAATTTATTGTTCTCAAATCTCGTGCAGTTCTTGTTAGACCAATCTTCCAGTCAGGTGAGGTCTATCTGTCTGGTGACTTTTTCCCAGTTCAGCATTGTTTAAAGTCTTGACAAGGATGCATTTAAACTTGTTCATCCATAGTTTGTAAAACTCTGAGTAGTGTTGAACATAGTACTGGCTCCCGAGGAACTCCAGTTAGTAGTGGCTGCCAATTTTACTTTGAATCATTAGACACCACTTCTGGTCACAGCAGTCCAGACAGTTTTCCATCTGTCTTCTGGTCCATCTGTCTAGTCCATAACTTTCCAGCTTGTCAACAAGGATATTGTGGGAGATACTACCAAGCACCTTACTAAAATCAAGGTATTGCTCTCCATAACTCTCCCCTCACCTGCCAAGTAAGTTGTTTCATCGTAGAAGGCTATCACCTGACATATAACCTTTCTCAGTCACCTCCTTGTACTTCATTTGCCTGGAATGAGGACTCAATCCACAGTTTTCCCAGGGAAAGAAGTCTGAGTGGTGTGTATTTCCCCAGGTCTTCCTTTATGCCCTTCTGTAGATGAACATAATATCAATCCTTCCCTTCTTGTGTGGGACTCCCTGACCTTCATGACCTTTCAAAGATCATAGAACATGGTTTTGCAATGAGGTTAGGCATCTCTTTTAGCTTCCTCAGCTGCATCTCATCAGGTCCCATAGACTTGTAAATACCGGGTTTGTACAGATGGTCCCTAACTCAGCTCTCCTCCACTATTGGTAAGATTGTCTATCTACGTTTCCTGTTCTTCTAACCCCCCTGAAATTGCACATTGTTCAAATGAACATTTCCTGTCATTGAATCATTTTATATAAAAGTAGTTTTTAATTTTTGATTCCATTTTATTCTGATTATGATTATATAGTTCACTTGTTAAAGAGAGAAGACTTTTATGCCATTTGACACATCTACAATGCAGCTGCAAATAAAAATACTTCTTTTTTTTTTTACATAGAAGTCATCAAAATAGTTTTTGTTGATGAATCCATCCAGGTTCTGCACCAAGAACTTGTGATACCTGAATATGCAGTGCCAAAAAACAATAAAAAAAAATCCCAGAGGAAACACTAAATAGCTGTGCGAAGCTAACAGATAGAAAAGGCAAGTACCCTTGGTTTTTGAAGCACTATTTCTTGCTCAAAGCTGAAATTTCATAATAAAACCAAAGCAGAACACTCCACCACGGGTATGTGCGAACTTTGGATGTGTTCAGATGATGATGCAGGTTCAGTGCCATCGGCAGCAAGGCAGATGCTGATGCAGGTGGTGCTGGTAGCTGTGGGAGATGTGTCACAAGCCTGAGACACGGGACCAGCTCTGGGGCTGACATCTCTTCCGAGGTGGCTGCAAAAAACTTTTGCAGCCTTTTCAATAAACACACACTGAGGCAAAACACAACCCAGTGAACAGAGGAAGAGAGGAGGCGGAGTCACAGGCAGTGATATGGCCATATGTAGCCTACATGGTTTGCAAAGAGAAGGTGGTGTAAGCAGAGGACTTCAGCTTGCACACCTGGTCCTGGAGAAATTTTCCCTTCAACTCAGTGAAAGTTCTGCCCATACAAGAATCAGGACTGGTGCTGTGTGAAGTTGGCACAACCACCTCACCACACCCATGTAGAACAACGCATTACATTCAGGAAGGGTATGCAAGCGCCAACGCTAAACCAATGACAAAGCTGATTTTTAAATGGGTCTAATGATAGACAATCTGCATACCAATTGACTCATTTGCGTATACGATAGCTTGGAACAATACCAGAGAAATATGTAAAAAGTCTGCAATGCTGTATGACAATAGCTTCCAAGTATGCTGACCTTCGGTAAATGAAACAAACGGGAAGTACAGTACTCTTTTGATGAGGCATTAATAGAGGATTAAGAGCAGATACAGCTGCATCACACGAGCACTTTGTTAGAGACACTGTTTTCACTCCGCGCCTTTTCCGTCATTACAACAGAAACAGCGCGTGGCCAGCAGTGGGCATGTGCTCTAACACGTGTCTACTTTACTATAACCAGGCGGTGGGGAGCAGCACGCTGTGGCTTGACCCCTCCACAGGCCCCACACCGACTG
This sequence comes from Ceryle rudis, assembly GCA_033439905.1. Classification (NCBI taxonomy): domain Eukaryota; kingdom Metazoa; phylum Chordata; class Aves; order Coraciiformes; family Cerylidae; genus Ceryle; species Ceryle rudis. The sequence goes on from JAAGNO010137647.1 coordinate 12,775, forward strand.
CTGCAGGAGCCACCGGGTGCTCCAGGCCGGCTGCTCTCAGGCCATTCCCAAGTGGGGAGCAAGGGGGAAGCAAGGATGGCACCGCAGAGGGAAAGCCTGAGGTGCATCCCAGCCAGTCACATGGCTGCAGTGCAAGAGAGTAAATGGAAGGCAAGAATATGAAGCCTAGGACAGAAACACTTGTGTAACTGGGTTGGCACCAGGGCTTTTATGATGCTTTTAAGAGCTTCAGAGATCAAGACTTCTGGAAGGGTTTTGAGGCTGGACCACAGCCTTTCTATGTTCAAGACAATCTTCTAGCATGCAACTGTCCCCATCCATTTCAAGACATTCTCACTCCTTGCAGTGGTGCTCAAAACCTCACTGGGAGAATAGTGACTACTCATGTTTTCACCCTTATCTTGCTGCCTTCCCTTGGTATCCACCCCCAGATTAGGGAGGCATGCCATATATGTAGGAAAAATGAAGTGTGTGTGTGTATATATATATATATATTTCCTTTTTTATATCATGATACTGTGTTTCTTCCAAAGCTTATTTGTAAGAAAGGAGCTGAATAAAATGGAAGCTGCTAACATGCCAGGAAGTTTTCTATTTTAATGAATTCACTTTGAGCAGTTCAGTACAGATACTGCAGGTCTACTTCCTGACTCTTCCCGCTGCCACATACCCAGGATAACTCCTATGGTGCAGCTGTTCTAGGCAAAAGGTCGCCCTTTTTTTGTTATCTTTTTCTTTATCCTTTTGGGTTTTTTCCTTTTACAGAAGCATATGCTCTGGTTGGGTCCCAGATAGGACTCTAGAATACACCATCCAGACTAATCCTATTTTTCAACTCTGTTAGTATTTGATGCTTCTGATTCCATGCCTTGATGTTGTTTTTAGAAGACTAAGGGTTCATCTGGGACCATAATTCTCACTAGAATTTCCATTCCCCCAATAACAAGTGTAGATCGTGCTTGCTCCAGCAGCAAGGGTAAGTTTTGGCAGCCTTGTGTTTCTGCCACCTTGGAGGTAGAGAAAGGGTATTTTCCCTTCCCTTTCCTCCAGAGTCCTGACAAAGATTGCTGTGATGGTGTGGTGAAACTCCTGTCTTCATTTATTTTCAGTACAGGTCATTTCAGTCATCTGCCATGGAGCTTATGCAGCAACCAGCAGTGTTGGTATAGGTGAAAGTAAGCACAGCAAAGAAGGTATACATCTTAAAAGTATGTATTTTGAAGTTAGTTTTGATGTAGAAAAAAACAGTAGCAACACTAGGAACCATCTGAGCCACAGCTGCAACAATACACTTTGAACCAGTCTTGGATATCTATGTTTGAGACCAATGTTTTACTAGGTCACGTGCCCTGAGCTGGTTGCAGATCAGATCACTGAGATGTGAGTACTCAGCATGTTTAACATGTTTGAGGATTTCTGAACAGTTTAAACTTTCCATTGTTATTATTTAATAACTTCCTGGTGAGTTTTTCAATGGAATCTGCTCACATACATCTTTTCTATGTCAATGACTACTTAAAAAAGTGCATCTCAAAAAGTGCTGGAATTTGTTGAAAATGATCAGGGCAACTAAATGCTCCATATTGCTTCATAAAACTATACAGACAGATACGCACTGTAGACTCTCCTGTGCTGAAGTCACACACAGCTCTTTCGAGATGTACAGTTATTCTGTTCACAGATAATACTCATGTAATATTTCAATTAATGGCCTTGATATTGAAAGACAACATATGAATATAAAGTTCTCATAAAATGAAATTTGGGGCAATCTGTCAAGCACTTTGGAGGACAGATTCATAATCCAGAATGATTTTGATGAAATGAAGAGATGACCTGATGTCAAAAAAAGAACAAGTTCAATGTGAAGTGAATAACACTACATGTAGGAAGAAGAAATTGATGCATAAATGTGGAGAACATGTATTATCTCTTGAAGTAGCAGCATCATAAGAAGGGATCATGGGTTTCCAGGAGATCAGAAGCCTCATCGGAATCAGTGACATGACCCTCTTCCAGAAGCACCTAATTTTGGGTTCTCTTAGAAGAAATATCAAATGTAAGACTCGGGAAAATGCTGGTGAATCTTACAGTGGAATCCTGTGACTGGTTTTGAACCCTAGACTTTGAAAAAGAAGTAAGCAAGGATGACTGCCATGACAGTGGTCCTGATGTACCTAAGAGGACAGATGATTATTCTGACCTGCAGGATTATTCTGTCAAGAAGATTAGTTTGCCATAAAAACTTTGTAGGTTAATTATAAAGAAAATATTACTAAATTAATTTAGGCAAGCTGATTTTCTGAGAGCAGACCAGCTTGGCAAACTGTGTCCCGCTAGTGAGGACAGCTGAGTTGAACCCTTCTCTGGAGTGGTGTAGGTCGCTGTCCCAGAATCCTGCCTGCTGTTGCTTCAGTTGTATATGCAATGGCCACGCCTGATCAAGGTCCACCTGGAAGTCCCATCTTGATCTCACAGAAATCCACAAGAAATGGACTAGGTGAATTCTTGAGGCACCTTCCAGCCCATCACTGATAGTTCTCAGATACCCTTCTCCCAGTTCTCAGTCACTGCACTAAATCAGACGTACATTGTTATATAGTCTATGCTTAACCTGATAAATGTTAATGTGGTTGCAGTCAACATAAATTCTGATGTTTTAGAAGAGAAAGGACAAATCTTAAAATACAGTCTTCCCTGTATGATGGTGAATAAATCATGATCACAATTTTATATGCCTCAATAGCTGGAATATGAAAGTAAGAAGAAAAGAAAAAGCCGTTATCTGCAAAGTAGACTACCTTTGTTCTTAACAGATACTTCCACCTAGGCTATCTATTGTGAATGAGTATCAACTCTTTTCAAACAGCATGCTTTAAAAAGACTGATCTGATTTTCCTCCTCAGTTTGAACACCGTCTGAAACACATACGTTGCTGTCCTGTCTCAGCCGCAGGCTTCGTTTACCACAGCACTCTGTGCTCGGAAGAAATCATGGAGATGCAGCTTACCCAGTGCACTAAACCAAGATGGAATATACCCAAACTGTTCCGGAGAAATGTTTGTTTATCCTTTCCTTAAATTGCTCCAGAAGAAATGTTACAGTGCACCAAGTTGCACCTTTGCAGTGTTTTGCTGTCGGGTTGGAAAGTTTGTTAACTAGCTTAAATCACCAGAGCAGAATACTCTGCAGGGGCTCTCTCTCTTGCCTCACTTGGGGGTTTTGAAATGAACCAGGGATTTACAACTAATTCAAGCAGAAGGACAAGCCTGAAGATCAGTCAGTTACAGTTATTGAATGTCCAAGCAAAAAGAGACATAGCTGGAGGTGAATGGAAAAGAGAAGGGATAGAGGTGTTTGATTAGAAAAGGTGGTGAACAGACATTGATCATAGAATGGTAGAATCACAGAATGGTTCATGTTGAAGGGATGTTAAAGATCATCTAGTTCCAGCACCCCTGCCATGGCCGGGACACCTTTCACTAGACCAGGTTGCTCAAGGCCCCATCCAACCTGGATTTGAACACATCCAGTGGTGGAGCATCCACAACTTCCCTGGGCAACCTGTTCCAGTCTCTCACCACCCTCAGAGTGAAGAAATTCCTTCTTATTTCCAGTCTTACACTCTTCCAGTTTCAAATCATTACCCCTTGTTCTATCACTACAGGCCTTTGTAAAAAGTTCCTCCCCAGGTTTCTTGTAGGGCCCCTTCAGATACTGGTAAGCCACAATAAGGTCTTCCTGGAGCCTTCTCTTCTCCAGGCTGAAC